>AWOL01S0131219.1:5338-41756 GCA_000715115.1 Nicotiana otophora
CCGTTCCCCGTCCGTTAAACCGTTAACCTGATACCAATAAGCCATTAAGCTTCGGTTTCGGTTCGGTTTTCGATTTCGGTTTGGTTTTGAACACCCCTAGTAGTTACGCACGGACTCTCGTCACCTCGTGCGTACGTAGCCCCCACAATTAATAATAATTATTAATTTAAATCAGTTATGGGGTAAAGTTTCTCTTACAAGGTTAGACAATAGACTTACCTTATCTCAAAGTCCACTTCACGATCACAATGTCGCGTTAAAGTCTCAATTCGATGCCGGAAATTCTGAAACTATCCAAATATTATATAAAATAATTAATACATGTTCAATAATTTGAAATTAGACTGTTAAATAAATTACCCGACCTAAAATGATAAAATTCCTAAAATTCACCCCGGGCCCACGTGCCCGAATACCAAACATTTTCGAAAATCGTTACCCATAATCTCAAGAACTCTAATATACAATTTCCATCCAATTCCATAACCATTTTCGTGGTTAAAATCTCATTTTTATAAAAATTTAGATTTTTTTTATCTGAACCCTTGATTTCCAAAATTTACAGGTTATAATCTACCCATAATCTATGTCTTTAACTCAAAGTGTGTATAATTAACTTACCTTCAATTTGCTAGTTGAAATCCCATCTCAAAAAGCTCCAAAATCGCCCAAGAAATGAAGAAAAGTGGGCAAAAATGACTGCCTCGTCCTCTTTAAACATTCTGCCCAGCAGTGTTTTTCGCACCTGCGGAGGGCTAGCCGCACCTACGGAAAAAGCCTCATAGGAGCGAGATTTCCCTCTTGGCCTAGCTTCACACCTGCGGACAAAGGGTTGCTTCTGCGCAACCGCATCTGCACCCCAAGCCCTCGCACCTACGAAATGTTTCGCTTCTGCGCAACCGCATCTGCACCCCAAGCCCTCACACTTGCGAAATGTTTCGCTTCTGCGCGCCAAGATTCACACTTGCGCACTCGCAGGTGCGCCCAAAACTCCCACTTCTGCAGCTTATGGCCTGCCCTCTGTCACGACCCAAAATCCTACTAGTAGTGATGGTACCTAACGCACCTGCTAGATAAGTCAATTATCCACTAACCAATTCCAATAACAATTAATAAAGTAATTTAAGTAAAGAATTATCTTAATCTTATACATTCCCCAGCCATCAGGGTTATTTCTTATATGAAAGCTCGGCGTATGGTCGAGAAAGGGTGTCTAGCCTATTTGGCTTATATTCGCGATCCGAGTGAGGATCTTCCTTCTATGGACTCAGTGCCAGTTGTTCGTGAATTTCCAGAAATATTTCCTGCAGATTTGCTGGGAATGCCACCCTATAGAGATATTGACTTCTGTATTGATTTGGCTCCGTGAACTCAGCCCATTTCTATTCCACCCTACCGTATGGCCCCGCTGGAGTTGAAAGAATTGAAGGAGCAGTTACAAGACTTGCTTGATCAGGGATTCATTAGACCTAGTATCTCGCCCTGGGGTGCCCCAGTATTATTTGTTAAGAAGAAAGATGGTTCAATGCGAATGTGTATAGATTATCAGCAGTTGAACAAAGCTACTGTTAAGAACAAATATCCGCTACCAAGAATTGATGACTAATTTGATCAGCTTCAGGGTGCCAAGGTATTTTCGAAGATCGATTTGAGGTTTGGTTACCATCGGTTGAAGATTAAGGCATCTGATGTCCCTAAGACAGCTTTTCGGACTCGGTATGGGCATTACGAATTCCTAGTGATGTCATTTGGGTTGACAAATGCCCCAGCAGCATTTATGGATTTAATGAATCGGGTGTTCAGGCCCTAATTGGATTTTTTTTGTGGTTGTATTCAATGATGATATCTTGATTTACTCCAGCAGTCGAGAGGAGCATAAGCAGCATCTTCAGAGTGTGTTTCAGACTTTGAAGAATAATCTGTTATATGCCAAATTTTCAAAATGTGAATTTTGGTTAGACTCAGTTGCCTTTTAGGGGCATGTTGTATCGGCAGAAGGCATAAAGGTGGATCTTAAGAAGATTGAGGTTGTTCAAAATTGGCCTAGACCTACTTCAGTTACAAAGATTCGGAGTTTCCTGGGCTTGGCAGGTTATTATCGTCGATTCATGGAAGGGTTTTCTTCTATAGCAAGCCCATTGACCAAACTGACATAAAAAGGTGTCCCATTCAGATGGTCAGGCGGTGTGAGTTGAGCTTTCATAAGCTCAAGACTACTTTGACTACGACGCCAGTGTTGGTATTACCCATAGGTTCAGGATCTTATACGGTATATTGTGATGCATCTCACATTGGGCTTGGTGCAGTATTAATGCAAGATGGCCGGGTGATTGCATATGCGTCGCGGCAGTTGAAAGTTCACGAGAAGAATTATCTTGTTCATGACTTAGAATTGGAAGCCATTATTCACGCACTGAAGATTTGGAGGCATTACCTCTACTGTGTCTCGTGTGAGGTATTTACTGATCACCGTAGCCTTCAGTATCTGTTCAAACAAAAAGATCTTAATTTGAGGCAGAGAAGATGGTTGAAATTGTTGAAAGACTGTGATATCACTATTTTGTATTACCTCGGAAAGACCAATGTGGTGGCCGACGCTTTGAGTAGAAAGGTTGTGAGTATGGGCAGTCTTGCGTATATTTCGGTTGGTGTGAGGCCGCTAGCTGCAGATGTTCAGATTTTGGCTAATCAGTTCGTGAGATTAGATGTTTCAGAAACCAATCGGGTTCTAGTCTTGCACAGTCGCTCGGTCTTCCTTATATGAGAGCATCAGAGAGCGACAATATAATGATCCTCATTTACTTGTCCTTAAGGATACGGTGCGGCACGGTGATGCCAAACAGGTTGTTGTGGGGGAAGATGGAGTTCTGCGAATGCAGGGTCGTATTTGTGTGCCTAATGTTGACAGGCTTCGTGAATTAATTCTTGAAGAGGCACACAGTTCGAGGTATTCTATTCATCTAGGTGCCTCCAAAATGTATCAGGATTTACGGCAACATTACTGGTGAAGGAGAATGAACAAGGATGTAGTTGCATATGTAGTTCGGTGTCTAAATTGTGAGCAAGTCATGTACGAGCATCAGAGACCTGGTAGTTTGCTTCAGAAGTTAGAAATTCCTGAGTGGAAGTGGGAGCATATCACTATAGATTTTCTAGTTAGGCTCCCACGGACTCGGAGAAAATTTGACGCAGTTTGGATCATTGTGGATAGGTTGACCAAGTCAGCACATTTCATTCCAGTGGCAGTTACCTATTCTTCAGAGAGGTTAGCTGAAATTTACATTCGTGAGATTGTCCGCCTTCACGGTGTGCCTGTGTCATTTATTTCAGATCGAGGTATGCAGTTTACCTCACACTTCTGGAGGGCTGTACAATATGAGTTAGGCATGCGGATTGAGTTGAGAACAATATTTCATCCACAGACAGAAGGACAGTCAGAGCGCACTATTCATATATTGGAAGATATGTGTCGAGCTTGTGTTATAGACTTTGGAGATTCTTGGGGATCAATTCTAGCCTCTTGCGGAGTTTGCTTATAATAATAGCTACTAGTCGAGCATTCAGATGGATCTATATGAGGCATTATACAGAAAGCAATGCCGATCGCCAGTTGGTTGGTTTGAACCGAGAAAGGCTCGATTGTTAGGTACCGATTTGGTACATGATGCTTTGGATAAGGTCAGAGTTATTCAGGATCGACTTCGTACAACACAGTCTAGGCAAAAGCGTTATGTCGATTGTAAAGTTCGTGATGTTGCATTCATGGTTGGAGAAAGAATATTGCTATGGGTTTCACCTATGAAAGGTGTAATGAGGTTCGGAAAGAAGGGCAAGTTGAGCCCTAGGTATATTGGACCCTTTGAAGTTCTTGAAAGGGTGGGTGAAGTAGCCTACATGCTTGTATTACCATCTAGTTTATCAGTGGTTCATCTGGTGTTCCATGTGTCTATGCTACGGGAATATCATGGTGATCCGTCCCATGTGTTAGATTTTAGCTCAGTCCAATTGGACAAAGATTTGACTTATGAGGAAGAGCCAGTAGCTATTCTAGCCCGACAGGTCTGACAGTTGAGATCTAAGAGTTATCCTTCAGTTCGGGTACAATAGAGAGGTCAGCCGGTAGAGGCAGCTACCTAGGAGTTTGAGTCGGACATGCGGAGTAAATATCCACACCTTTTCACCAGCTCAGGCACTTTGTTTTCTAACTCCGCTCGAGGACGAATGTTTGTTTTAGAGGTGGAGAATGTGATGACCCAAAAGGTCACTAAATTTGATAATATATTATGTATTCTAAGACCTCAAAAAGCACTATTTATCATTCCTCGACTTGTGCACGCAATCCGTATAATTTTTCGGAAAGTTTTTATGTAAAAAATGAATTAAAATGTGAAATAGAGCTTTAAAACTCAATTAAGTTGACTTTGGTCAACGATTTTAGCAAACGGACTCGGATTAATATTTTGACAGTTCCGGTAGGTCTGTATCGTGATTTGGGACTTGGGCGTATACCCAGAATCGAATTCCGGGGGTCCCTAGCCCGAGATATGGAATTTGGATGAAATATTAAGAGTTTGAAAGCTTAATGATTTTTAAGAATTTACTGATATTGGGTTTCTTGACACCGAGTCCGTATTTTGGTTTCGGAGCCGCTATAGGTCCACTATAATATTTATGACTTGTCTATCGAATTTTGTGAGAAACGAAGTTGATTTGACGTGATTCGGACGTCCGGTTGTAAAAATATAAGTTTTAAAGTTTTCTTGAAAATTTCCTTTGATTTGGTATCCAATTCGTAGTTCTAGGTGTTATTTTGGCGATTTGATAACGCGAGCAAGTTCGTATGATATTTTAGGACTTGGGTGCATGTTTGGTTTGGATCCCCGAGGGATCGGGTGAGTTTCGGATAGGCTACGGGATGATTTTGAACTTAGAAAATCTGGTTTTCTGCAACTTCCGGCTTCTGGTATTTCCTTTATCGCGTTCGTGAATGTACTCTCGCGAATGCAGATAGCAAACTGGGATGGCTGAATTTTTCCTCTTCGTGAACGCGAAGATTGGGTCGTGAACGCGAAGCTATAGGGACTTTACCCTTCGCGAACGCGACCAGCTCAACGCGAACGCGAAGCTTTAGAGACCTGGGGGAGGGGTTAGTCGTCCTTCTACGCGAACGCGAGCACTGGCTTGCGAACGTGAAGGCCAGAGGAAAAAAGCCTTCATGAACGCGAAGAAGGACTTGCGAACGTGAAAGTCACTCGGGCTGCTTACTCATCGCGAACACGACAAGCCCTTTGCGAACGCGAAGAAGGCCTGACGCCTGTGACTTAAAACAGAACCAAAATGGGATTTTTTCCATTTTTCACAAACCCTCAATTAGAACTCGGTTTAGGGGTGATTTCAAAGGAAAGTTTCACGATTTCGAATTGGGTAAGTGTTCTTTATCATATAGTGATTGTATTTCATAAATCTAAGTCTATATTCATCATTTATTTCGGATTTAGATTGGAGAAATTGGAATTTTTGTAAAACTTTCCAAAAACGAAAATTTAAGATTTGAAGGTCCATTTGACATCGGAATTTGATTATTTTTGTATGGTTGGACTCGTCTCGGAATGGGTATTCGGATTTCGTAAATATTTTCGAGATTTGAGACGTGGGCCTCACTGTCAATTTTTAAAGTGAATTGTGGATTTTATCCGGAAAATTAGTAAATCCATATGGAATTAATTCCTACGATTTGTATTGAATATATTGAATTATTTATGATTAGATTTGAGGATTTCAGACACCAAGTGGCGAGGCAATGGTGTATTGAAAACTTGAAATTTGGTTGCGAAGCGAGGTAAGTACCGTGGTTAACCTTGACTTGAGGGAATAGAACCCTTAAATTATTTGTAATGTGAGATGCATGTGAATGACGTATAGGCAAGGTGACGAGTGTCTATACGTCGTCAAATTAATTGTTTGTATAATTACTTGAAAAATCATAAATGGTTATAAATCATGAATTAATTATTATATTAATTATTTCACTCATATTCATTGTCAAATATTAATTCTTGAATTCCTTCAATAATTGTTACATGCTTATTTGACTTATGTGTCTTAACTGCTATTTGACATTTAGCATATTAAATATTAAACTGCCTATTTCCTCCTTGATTTCCATAATAAATTGCTACTTGCCATTGTCGGTTTCATAAATAATTTATAATTATTGTATGCTTGTTGTCTTATAATTTCATATTAATTGTTGCATTTATTGGGGCAATTGCTTTTATAAGAATTGGTACATGGATATATTGGAGGAGCGGGTTGCATGTCGCAACAGAAATGAAAATGAATATATATTGGGGGATCGGGTTGCACGCCGTAACAGACTTATTTAAAAGTCCATATTGAGGGATCGGGTTGCACGCCGCAATAGACTTATTTAATAGTCCATATTGGGGGATCGGGTTGCACGCCGCAACAAACTTATTTAATAGTCCATATTGGGGGATCAGATTGCACACCACAACAGACTTATTTAAAAGTCCATATTGGGGGGATCGGCTTGCACGCTTCAATAGACTTATTTAAAATTCTATAATGGAGGAGCGGGTTGCACGCCGCAACAGAATTGAATATGAATATAATGTAGGAGCGGGTTGCACGCTGAAACGGAAATTAATGGAAGTAATAATTGGTTATGACTGCTGAGTTGGCTTCAACTGTTAAAATGAATTACCTGATTTATTTCTATTATTGTTGTTATTACTATTATTGCGTACAGGTTAATGTAAGTGACTTGCCTTAGCCTCGTCACTACTTCGTCGAGGTTAGTTTCAGCACTTACCAGTACATGGGGTCGGTGGTGATGATACTACACTCTGCACTACTTGTGCAGATTTCAAAGTTGGTCCCAACGTCGTACCATAGACTTGCTCGGATTTTAGCTACTCATAGGAGACTTGAGGTATAACTGCACAGCTTCCGCAGTTCTGAAGTCCCCGTCTACCTTTTAGCTGTGTATTTGATTTCAGACAATTTTATTTTATTCACACCTTTATTTGTATTATTCTAGAAGCTCGTGCACTTGTAACACCAATTCTGGGATGGTATTTAGACATCGCTATTATTATGGATTATTCACTATATTTCAGAATTACTTCCGCATTTGTTCCTTTGTTATTAATTAATTTCTAATTGTTTTAAAATGGATAAGTTTATTCTAACGTTGACTTGCCTAGCCAGTGAAATGTTAGGCGCCATCACGGTCCTGAAGGTGGGAATTTCGGGTCGTGACAGTCAAACTTTTGTTTTGGTCTGAAGTATACTTGGGAATCAGTGATGACCTGCAGAGGTATAGTTCGAGAATGAATATATGAAAATCATGGGATGAGTGAGTTGTTATTTGTGAATGATGTAGTGCGCATGGAGTATGAATTTGATCGGTGATCTTAAGGCAAGATTACCTCTTTGAGTGATGTTGTGCTAATGGGGCACGTGTTTTTCAGCCCATTTGGGCGGTGTAATTTGGAATTGAACAAAGGAGGAGACTCTTGAGAAAGTTTCAATAGGTTCGAGGTTTATATATAGCAATTGAGAATTCCTCCGGACTTGTGTATGGATAAAAATCTGAGATTTGCATTTGATGGTTCGTGGACTTGCGGAAATTCTGTATGACTATGGATTCTATATTTTAGTATAAGGATGGTAAGAAAAACAAATTTAAATTACCATAAGGTATTTTCAGAGTGAGTGTTACAGTTGTGGTATTTATGGAGGTGCTTAAGAAGAATACAGTTGCTTATAGGTCGTAGGGCGTTGTGGTTTTATGCTAAGGTTTGTGGGGTGAGTTATGGTTAAATATCGTGGTATATTAGTAAGGGGAAGTATCAATCTGAAGACAAATTCGGAAGGGACTCTGAGAAATAGGACAACTGAGTAGTAGACTGGACCAGTATAGTAATGGTATGATCGGTCATTTGGGTAATTACGACGTGGTAAGATTTTACAGATGTTTTGGTGGCAATATTCTTGGGTTTGGTGACCTGTGTAGCCAGGTCGAGTTAGAGGAATTCAGTTCTAATAGCTTGGTTATGTGCAAATAAATTTCAAAGTGTTCTTGATAGTTTCTACCATGGTTTGAACCGGATATTTTCTACCGGTGTGGAAAACGTATTGTGCATTATGATTTCCTCCTGGAAAGAAGCAAGAGAAAGGTTTCTAACTAATAGGGTATGTAAATTGTAGGAGACTCAAAGTTGATAATGAGATTCTTGTGCTTGTCACATGATAGCATGATAGATGCGATGTGTTGTACGGGATTAGGATTTACATGTATAAGGTGACAGTTCAGTCTTGAAGAGAAGGTAACGAATGTTGTACAACATGTTCAGTTTCAGATATTTCGATGAATGTTATAACTTCTCGGTAATTCCTGAGAAGGGTGCGCATTTCAGAAGGCGCGTTATGTTTTGTCTTACAGATGTTCATCGGTATTGCAGTACTCACCTGGTTGATAAACTGATGATATTCAAATTATTGCTATGTGGCACGGAAGAATTATAAAAGTATTCCTCATGGGATTATCGCGAATGGAAGATGTGTTAGTCATTTTAGTGCTGGAGTTGGGATCAGATACGGTGATTCATGTGTTCAATGAATTTGGAGACTGGGAGTTCTCAGAAGTGTATTGTTTCGGGTTGCGGCCTATTTGAGGTGAGTATTTTATTTTAACTCAGTAGATGCACTAGTTGCGTTAATTATTTGTGATAGCTACGCGCTATAAGTGTGCATATATGTGAGGTTTGAGCCAATGTACGGGCATTGGGGCAGGTATTTATACTTGAAAGGATGCTTAGGCTATGATATGTCTAGAGTTGGCTGTTAAGTGTAAAGTTATAACGTTTCTCGTGTTCTTACCTTTGTTGAGAATTATCAGGGCTACACTTGAGGTTACAAAGAGGCTAATTCCCTGAATAAATGGGGTAGTTACTATTTCTGCGTTAAATTGCCCATTTGAAGCGTGATAGCAGACTTTGCACATGCTTACACTATGGTGTGTTATTTATACCAGTCCAGGAGTATGAGAATCTTATTTCATTATCATATACAAGTGTACTTGTTTAATTGCTCTTGTATGATATGCTGGGACTGGAGGCGTGTGACCATGCCAGACGATTCATATTATAGGCACGTGAGTTGTCCGTGCTGTGTGTGGAAATTTTATTTCTATGATAATTTATCTGATTTATTAATTTCCTTCCTCTACAATTGTGCACATGCACCTATGGTTATTCTCTTCACGAAATTTGAGGAGTTGGTTGTAACATTATGGTTGTAGTGGTGCTTGTTGACTTTGCAATATGGTTCTCTTCCTTGAGACATCTCCCATATTTGGGTACACGGATTGTGCATTTGTGGCTGGAGTTATATTGATGTGGCGTGTCTGTGGGATATTTGTGATTAATAATATAAGGTCATTGGACCTAGAACGGGTACTATCAGGTTTGATTACGGTATTTTCGGGAGTATAATATTGAAAGTTGGCATAGAAAGTGATTATGGTTATAGTTGGGGCGAGAGAGCTCCATGACTTGTTGATCTGATAAGGGGTTACGAGATTTTGCGTGTTTCTTTTATTATCAACAGTGTACGAAGGTGTTGGGATGAGGTTTTGTTTGATATTGGGTCTAATGCTAGTACTTGGTTGTTTTGGAGTAGTTATGATCGGGAATGGTGCTACGAGCAGGCGAGTTGTGTAATATGCTGGGTGATTATATTCGTGATTATAGTTATAGCTCGATGCAGCTTGTTCAAACTCATATAATGCCTAAATGTAAGATTCGTGTCTTAAAAAGAAATTCTAAAGGTTGGGAATTGAATTCCAAGATTTTTAGGCTAAGGTTAAATTAAGGATTTTGAGTTGTATTATGTTGTCAGGACTATGTGGAATAGGGCGACGTGGGATCACCCTCGGGTACGTGCGTGGTAATAAGGAATAGTGATTTGATGGCTTGGAAACAACTCATGGTACGTTCGAGGATGAACGTATGTTTAAGTGGGGGAGAATGTAACGATCCAGCCGGTTGTTTTGAGCATTTTAGCCTCGTTCCCCCATTTACTACTCCATTTGATCTTTATAGCTGTTGTATGATTTATCGGGTTAGGTAGTTCGGGTCCGAAGAGAATTCAGAGTGAAAGGAGACACTTAGTCTCTTAAATAGAAAGCTTAAGTTGAAAAAGTCGACCGGATGTTGATCTATGTGTAAACGACCTCGGATTCAAATTCTGATAATTTCAGTAGCTCCGTATGGTGATTTTGGACTTAGGAGCGTGTCCTGAAAATTATTTGGAGGTCCGTAGTGGAATTAGGCTTGAAATGGCGAAAGTCGAATTTTTGAAACGTTTGACCGGGGGGTTGACTTTTTGATATCGGGGTCGAAATCCGATTCTGAAAATTTTGATAGGTCTGTTATGTCATTTATGACTTGCGTCCAATATTTGAGGCCAATCGGACTTGATTTGATAGGTTCCGGTATCGTTGGTTGAAACTTGAAATTTCAAAGTTCATTAGGCTTGAATTGGGGTATGATTCGTGGTTATAGCGTTGTTTGAGGAGATGTGAGGGTTTGACTAAGTTCGTATGATGTTATGGGACTTGACGGTATGTTTGGGTGAGGTCCCGGGGCCTCGGGTAAGTTTCGAAGGTGAACGGGTTGGATTTTGGACTTGGAACTCTACTGGAATTTTTCTGATGCACCATCTGGTTTCCTTCACCGCGTTCGCGAATGAAGCCTCATGTTCGCGAAGAGGAACTAAGAGGCTGGCAATATTTGCACTTCGCGTTCGCGAAGAGAAGGACGCGTTCGCGAAGGGTGGCAGGGTGTGCATCGCGAACGCGAGAGGTGTTACACGTTCACGAAGAAGAGAGGAAGTAGTTGAGGACCCCATGCAATTGGTCTACGCGTTCGCGTAGTGAGGGGAAAACGAAGCACCGCGTTTGCATAGAAGGCATCGAGGCAGAGGCACTTTATGCTTCGCGAACGCGAGGGGGATGTCGCATTTGCAAAGGAGGAATTTGGACGGGATCAATGTTGTGCTTCACGAACGCGAGGCACTGACCGCGTTCGCAAAGAAGAAAAACCTGGGCAATGAGTTTAACTTCTGAAAATGGGACGTTCTATTTTTGACGGATTAGAGCTCGGGAAGAGGCGATTTTTGGGAGATTTTCAAGGAGAACAACGGGGTAAGTGTTCTTAACTCAATATTGGTTAAATTACCCGAATCCATAGTTGTTTTTACCCCATGGTTGTGGGGCCCACGGGTGATATTTGGGGTGTTATTTCGGATTGTTGTGGAAAATATTAGTATTTTGATATGGCATTAATTGTGGACTGAATCAAATTAATTGTCGCTAGATTCGAGCAGTTCGGAAGTCGATACACGCATAATGGAATTTCTGAAGCATTGTTTAGCTTGTTCGACATTGGATTCGTCTTGTTCGAGGTAAGTAACTCTTATAATCTTGGAGTTGATGGTATGAACCGTGAATATATTTATTATGTGAATTGTTGAGATGTGACGCACATGCAAGGTGACAGGCGTGTGGGCGTGCACCATAGAAATTGTGACATTTTCTATGCAGTTTTATGTGTTAAAGAAATTGAGCTGAGAATCATATTAAAAATGATGTTGAGGCTATGTGCTAGTATTATTGGGACCCATAGAGGTCATATTGCTGTGAATTATTTGTTTTAAATTGAAAATTCATACTCAGTCACATTCATTTCATTACATATCATATCCCAGTCTATGTCGTTATTTACTGATACATCATATCATCATTTTCGGGCTATTTTCATGACATTGTGAGCCCATGAGAGAGAGACTGGAGAGATTGATGACTGAGTGAGGCCGAGGGCCTGATTGTAAGGATAATTATGAGATCGGGCTGCATGCCGCAGCATGCCATATTGGCTTTATATACTTTATTATTATGGGATCGGGCTGCACGCCGCAGCAGGCCAGATTGGTTTACTATAGCACATGAGTTGTCCATGCAGATACAGATATTGATACTATAGAACGTGAGTTGTCTGTGCAGCACGTGAGTTGTCCGTACAGATTATAGCGTTTGGGCTGAAGGAGCCCCTCCGGAGTCTGTACACCCCCTAGTGAGCGCAAGTACCTACTGAGTGTGAGTGTTGAGTGCGAGTGCCGAGTGATTTGGGAGGATTGAGTGACTGGGAAGACTGAGTGATTGGGAAGACTGAGTGAAATGATACTTTGAGAGTATGTATATGATTTTATCACTGAGTTGTATCAGATTGACATACACATTTGACATATAGGCATAGAGATGCATTTTCCTCACGTTGTACGGTATCACGTCATTCATGACTTCTCACACATATTGGCATATGGGCATAGTGATGCATTTTCCACTGGTTATCTAGAAAGAAAATAAAACATCTTATCATTGTTGAAAAGATTTTTGGGAAAAAAATATTGTTTTCAAACTTACTTATATTTTTGGTAAACGATTTGGATTTTCACTGATACATTGGAAAGGCAGAATCATTTTTCAGAAATCATGATGTAGCTGAGCGTTTATTCTTTGAGTTACTTCTTGTATTACTCGCTTCATGTTGTTATGAACTGTTGTTGNTGTGGTGCATCGTATATAAAGCAGCTCACCTAAGTCCCTACCATAATCAGGCCTCTGCGCCCACAAGGGCGCTAAAAATATGTGCACCTGCACAAAACTGTGCAACAAGTGTAGTATGAGTACGTAAATCAACGCGTACCCAGTAAGTATTCTGCCTAACCTCGAAGAAGTAACGGCGAGGGGTCGACTCGGACACTTACTATGGGCTATATATAAAATATCAATGGCATGATTAAGTATGGATTCCGTACAACGGTTGTAAGCTCATTATTTTGAAGTAAGAAACCAATTCTTTTAAAATTAAGGAATCTCCAAATTTATTTTCATCTTTTAACAATTTATATCTCTGGCCAGTGAGGCTATATCAACTGTCATAAATTTCAGGGCAAGCAATACAAGCATGCGCAAATCATGCCGAGGTCGTACGGCCCGATCCAACAAATATTTAAACTGTGCACTGCCACAATGTCGAATGGCGCGAACCATAGATGTATCTATTTACTACCGAGGCGCTCGGACCGATCCACAAATAACAATTATTTTCAAGAAAACACAAGTTTCTCATTTACATTCAAGTATCTCATACAAACCTTCAAGTAAGTGAATTTAACCTTATACAATTCTTTTATCAATTTCTATTATGACTAATTGATTATATTAGCAAGTAAGGGCACAAACATTCCAAGTATAACATGATACGGGCCCTAAACTACCTGGACAATAGCATAATAATAGCTACGAACAGACTCTCATCACCTCGTACGTACGTAGGCCCCACAATTAGGTAAAAACATTTATTTAATCCGCCTATGGGGTTAATTCCCTCTTACAAGGTTAGAAAGGAGACTTACCTCGCTCCGAAGTTTCATAACCAGCTCCCAAGCCATTCAATCAACTCAAATCGATGCCCAACGCTGCAAAACTAGTCAATAAGTAAGCAAATCCATAAATATATACTCTAATACTCATTATAATCCTATTTACAACAATTCCCAACTCCGTTCGAAAAGTCGATAAAATACCCTCGGGCCCACGTGCCCGGATTCCGAAAATATTTGAAGATAATTATTACCCATAGCCTTATGAACTCAAATATATGATTTATTCTCCATTTCATGCACAAATTCGTGATCAAAATCCAAGAATACCAATTTCTAGGTTTCCTACCAAAACCCCACAATTTCTACAAATTTTCATGTCTAAATCCATATATAAACCATGTATTTAACATGCAATAGGTGGGAATCACTTACCTTGACATAGATGATAAAGATGGAGCTCCAAAATCTCCCCAATATCGGCTCCTATGGAGAAAATGAAGCCCAGGTCCGCCCTTCTTCGCGATCGCGAAGGCAAACAAAACGCACTGCCTCCAACTTCCTCTTCGCGTTCGCATCTGCCTGGCTGCGTTTGCGTAGCCTTCTGACCACCACCCTCCACGTTCACGATCCATTAGTTGCCTTCGTGAAGGACTATTGCTCCAAGCCCCATTCTTCACTGCGTTCGCATCCTCAAGGATGCATTCGCATAAGGAAAAAATCCATGGTCCATCAATTCCTTCTTAACGATCGCGTACATCCACCCGTGATCGCGATGCACAACATCAGATTCCCCAAACAACTCTACGCGATCGCGGACTTCCACTCGCGATCGCGTGTAAGGAAACCAGCAACTGTCATGACAACAACTTCAGCAGATCCCTCAAGTCGAATTTCAATCCGTTAACTATCCATATTCCACCCGAGGCCCTCGGGACCTCCACCAATCATACCAACACATCCAAAAACATATTCCGAACTTAGTCGAGCCTTAAAATCACATCAAACAATGCTAAAACCATGAATTGCACTCCAATTCAAGCTTAATGAACTTCAGAACTTCAAGCTTCTATATTCGATGCTGAAACCTATCAAATCACGTCCGATTGATCAAACAATTTGCACACAAATCACATTTGAAATTACGGGCCTACTCCAACTTCCGAAATTGGAATCCGACCCCGATATTAGAAAGTCCACTTCCGGTCAAACTTTTTAAAAAACCTTTAAATTTCTAGCTTTAGCCAAATGATTCCAAAATGACCTACGGACCTCCAAATCCACTCACGAACGCGCTCCCAATACCAGAATCACCATACAGAGCTATTCCCAAACTCGGAATCCCAAACGGACATTGATAACATTGAAATTCACTTCAACCCAAATTTATGAAATTCTTCCAAAATGCCAACTTCCACAATAGGCACCGAAACATTCCCGGGTAATCCAAAATCCAATCCGCACATATGCCCAAGTCCAAATTTAGCATACGAATATGTTGGAACCTTCAAATCGTGATTTCGAGATTGTATATTCAAAAATCCAACCTTAGTCAATTCTTCCAACTTAAAGTTTCCGAAATTTCAATTCCGACCACGCGTACCAGTCATAATACCTGAAGTGAAGTTGCTCATGGTCTCAAACTGCTGAATGACACGCTAGAGCTCAAAACGATCTGTTGGGTCGTTATAAGCATTTAGTGCACATTGAACTCCTATCAGTGCACCACCACTCCAGAGTCACTACATCGGTTATCCAGCCCATTCGGGTCAGCTTCAGCTTCAGTAGCCATGATATCAAGAAGTGTGTTATGAGTGTGGGAACATTTGTCACATCAGGAGGCATTGCCCTAGGTTGTCGAGTAACAGATCTCGGCAGGATTCTCGTGCCATCATACCAGCACCGGTTGTTTCAGTGCCTACTTAGTCAGCTAGAGGTAGGGGTCAGACAACTAGAGGTGGAGGTCAGGCCATTAGAGGTGGAGGTCAGATCGTTAGAGGTGGAGGCCATCTAGTTAGAGGTCATCCTAGAGACGCAGTTCAGCTTCGGGACCGTGATGGCGCCTAACATTTCACTGGCTAGGCAAGCCAACGTTAGAATAATTTTATCCATTTTAAAAAACTTTAAATTAATTAATAGCAAAGGAACAAATGCTGAAATAAGTCTAAAACGTAGTGAATAATCCATAATAATAGCGATGTCTAAATACCATCCCAGAATTGGTATCACAAGTGCACGAGCTTCTAGAATAATACAAATAAAGGTCTGAATAAAATAAAGTTGTCTGAAAGCAAGCACGCAGCAAAAATAAGGTAGATGGGGACTTTAGAACTGCGGACGTTGTGCAGTTATACCTCAAGTCTCCTATGAGTTGCTGCAATCCGAGCAAGTCTATGGTACGCCGCTGGGACCAACTTCGAAATCTGCACAAGAAGTGCAGAGTGTAGTATCAGTACAACCGACCCCATGTACTGGTAAGTGTTGAGCCTAACCTCGACGAATTAGTGACGAGGCTAAGGCGGGTCACTTACATTAACCTATACTCAATAATAGTAAGAACAACGATAATAGAAATAAATCAGGTAATTCATTTTAACAGTTGAAGCCAACTCAGCAGTCATAACCAACTTCCATTAATTTCCGTTGCAGCGTGCAACCCGCTTCCACATTATATTCATATTCAATTCTGTTGTGGCGTGCAACCCGCTCCTCCATTATAAACTTTTAAAAAAGTCTGTTGCGGCGTGCAGCCCGATCCCCCCAATATGGACTTTTAAATAAGTTTGTTGCGGCGTGTAACCCGATCCCCCAATATAGACTTTTAAATAAGTCTGTTGCGGTGTGCAACCCGATTCTCCAATATGGACTTCTAAATAAGTCTGTTGCAGCGTGCAATCTATTGCGGCGTGCAACCAGATCCTCCAATATATATTCATTTTCATTTTCGTTGCGACGTGCAACCCGCTCCTCCAATATATGCATGTACCAATTCTTATAAAAGAAATTGCCCCAATAAATACAACAATTACTATGAAATTATAAGACAACAAGCATACAATAATTATAAATTATTTATGAAAACGACAATGACAAGTAGCAATTTATTGTGAAAATCAGAGAGAAAATATGCAGTTTAATATTTAATATGCTAAATGTCAAATAGCAATTAAGACACATAAGTCAAATAAGCATATAACAATTATTGAAGGAATTCAAGAATTAATATTTGACAAGGAATATGAATGAAACAATTAATATAATAATTAATTCATGATTTAAAACGATTTATAATTTTTCAAGTAATTATGCAAACAATTAATTTAACGATATACAGACACTCATCACCTTGCCTATACGTCATTCACATGCATCTCATATAACAAATAATTTAAGGGTTCTATTCCCTCAAGTCAAGGTTACCAGGGCACTTACCTCGCTTCGCAACCAAATTTCAAGTTTTCAATACCCCCTTGCCTCGCGAATTAGTGTCTGAAATCCTCAAATCTAATAATAAATAATTCAATATATTTAATACAAATCGTAGGAATTAACTTCATATACATTTACTAATTTTCTGGATAAAATCCGCAATTCACTTTAAAAATTGACAGTGGGGCCAACGTCTCAAATCTCGAAAATATTTACGAAATCCGAACACCCATTCCGAGACGAGTCCAACCATACAAAAATAATCAAATTCGATGTCAAATGGACCTTCAAATCTAAAATTTTTGTTTTTTTGAAAGTTTTACAAAAATTCTAATTTTTCCCATCTAAATCCGAAATAAATGATGAATATAGACTTAGATGTATGAAATACAATCACTATATGATAAAGAACACTTACCCAGTTCGAAATCGTGAAAAATTCCTTTGAAACCGCCCCTAAACCGAGTTCTAATTGAGGGTTTGTGAAAAATGGGAAAAATCCCATTTTGGTTCTATTTTAAATCACAAGCGTCAGGCCTTCTTTGCGTTTGCGAAGGGCCTGTCGCGTTCGCGATGAGTAGCAGCCCAAGTGGCTTTCGCGTTTTGCGAGTCCTCCTTCGCTTTCGCGAAGGCTTTTTCCCCCTGGCCTTCGCGTTTGCGAGCCTGTGCTCGTGTTCGCGTTAAGCTGGTCGCGTTTGTGAGGGGTAAAGTCCCTATAGCTTCGCATTCGCGACACAATCTTCACGTTTGCGAAGAAGAAAAATTCAGCCAGCCCAGTTTGCTCTTCGCGTTCGTGAGTATATATTCGCGAACACGATGAAGGAAATACCAGAAGCTTGAAGTTGCAGAAAACCAGATTTTCTAAGTCAAAATCATCCCATAGCCTATCCGAAACTCACCCGAGCCCTCGGGGCTCCAAACCAAACATGCACCCAAATCCTAAAACATCATACGAACTTGCTCGCGTGATCAAATCGCCAAAATAAAGCCTAGAACTATGAATCGGACACTAAATCAAAGGAAAATTTCAAGAAAACTTTAAAACTTATATTTTCACAACCGGACGTCCGAATCACGTCAAATCAACTCTGTTTCTCACCAAATTTAACAGACAAGTTATAAATATTATAGTGGACCTATAGCGGGCTCCGAAACTAAAATACGGACTCGGTGTCAATAAATCCAACATCAGTAAATTCTTAAAAATCATTAAGCTTTCAAACTTTTAATTTTTTATCAAAATTCCATATCTCGGGCTAGGGACCTCGGAATTCGATTCCGGGCATACGCCCAAGTCCCAAATCACAATACGGACCTACCAGATCTATCAAAATGCTGATCCGAGTTCGTTTGCTAAAAATGTTGACAAAAGTCAACTTAATTGAGTTTTAAAGCACTATTACACATTTTAATCCATTTTTCACATAAAAACTTTCCGAAAAATTATACGGACTGCGCACGCAAGTCGAGGAATGATAAATAGTGCTTTCTGAGGTCTTAGAACAAAGAATTAATTATAAAATTTAAATATGACCTTTTGGGTCATCACATTGACATATACCCATGAATTGATTTGTCCATAGCAGACTCCCCCACTTGGCTCAAAGCCATAAATTAAAACACTCGATAACTTATAATTTTCATACTCTATTACTATCATAATACCGTAGTCAGTACAATGAAAATTCTTCTCAAGCTCATACAATGCCAACCAGAAAAATACCTCAATCGTCCGCTAGACTCGCAATCATTCTTTTATCACTCGAGTCAACTTTCTCAACCAGATTCAAATTCAAATCCCAACACATATGCCCCATTGGCAGAAAATTAACTCTCTACTCACATCATAAGGAGCACACCTACGTAGATTACTCCACAGGGAATAACCCACCTGCTTAACCTTGAATTGGTATCTTGTTATACCCTTTCGCAGTTACAATTACTTTGAAATCACCTAATCTTTCTGAGTCCAAACTCATTAACCAGACATGAGAATTTAATTTGTCCCAAAATTCAATAACGTGAAAGATCCTTCTAAACATTAGTACTCGAGATTGTACGTCACATCCAAATGACAATCAAGCACCCAACAGCCTTTCTTTACATTTCAAAGAAATCATCCTCGTCACATTCAAACAATTGACAACTAGGGATTTTAGTCTATTATTTGCTCTCTTTTTCTTAGTTTTTGGGTTAAAAAAAATGCTAAAGTCCCGAAAACTAACATAATGTGCTTGCTTGTAGGGTTTGGTCAAAATGAGGCAAAAACGCCAAAATAAGCTCACGAAGGAGTCAAACTTGCACAAGCCAAAGGCGGAAACTGAACTATGGACCGCGATGGAAAAGCGCGGCCGCGTAGGGTTCACCGCTGAGGCGGATAATATTTCACGGTCGGCGAGATAGAGGTTCAGAGAAGCTACAATCCAGAGAAAACACCACCGATGACCGCGCTACAAAAGCGCTACCGCGAAACCAGTGACGCAGCCGTGAGGGAAATTACGCTGACAACAAGGATCGAGGTTCAGAGCCCTTGACATCTTGGCTCAAACAAAGAATGTGGTCTGCGTCTACATTACGCGGCCGCGAAGTTATCAGACGTAGACACGGTGGATATTCCGCTGGGAGTGTGATAAAATGTTCAGAGACTGGGCAAGTGAAACCTAACTGAATAATGCAGTCCGCGAACATAATACGCAGCCACGATTGAAGCTAACGCGGACGCGAATGTATTTACGTTATACGTGAAACCTAGTTCAGTCCAAGCCCAGTATTGAAGAAACGCGGACCACGCTTATTATTATGCGGCCGCGAAAGCTCAAGCGCGGACGCGATCAGAATTACGCTTTCGCGAATCCTCCGCAGGGGCATTTTTGTTCGAAAATTTTAGCTGTGTATAAATAGATCTTTTTGACATTTTTAGGTCAAGTTTTTGTAAAGCAGAGCACGTGAACGACTGGCTTTTCCCCTTTTGGGCAATTTTATAATAGATTTACCTTCAAACTTTAGATTTTAAATTTGTACTTTAATATTATGCCTTATATTTCATCTTTACCTTTGATTTCTGCTATATTCATGAGTAGCTAGACCCCATAGCTAGGGTGGTGACCTAATCCTAGTGTGAGTATTTAATGGGTCTTGAATTGTAGGGCTTAATTGTTTATGGGCTAGTAATATTTAGCCTAATTCATGCTAAAATAGTAGAATTAGTGGTTGCAAACACTGATTCGTGCCTTTATGACTTAGGCTCTTCTTGAGAAAGAAAGACTAAGTCTAGGAATCTTAGGCTAACAAGGAATTGGGGTGAACTCAAGAGATTGATAGCCCCGATTAAAGGGTTAAACCTAGAGATAGTAATACCCGACTTGAGCCAATTTCATTTGGATTGTACGAACACCCATTTGGGCTTGAGAAAGCCAAATCAAGCAAAGTCACTCAAACTACCGAGAGGTATAGAGTGAGTTCTTATGTGTGATGATTATATCACGATCCCAATTGTAACAAGCTTGTCCTAAATTCTTGACACCCATTAGATACTCACCTAGGCGGAAGTCACTACCCTAGTGCCTTTTAACACTTGAAAACTTTCACCAAAAATATTGTACTCAGCTTAAACTTGGCATACAATAGTATAAAAATTAGAATAGAATCAATCACAATAATATTTGGAAGTGCAATTAGAAACAACACGCACATCTAGATTAGTTAGACCCGACTCCAAACCAAATTAACTCCCTGTAGAAATCGATCCCGACCTCATCGGGTAAAACTGTATCGACTACTCCTTGCTACTATATAGTGGTGTAGGTTTGGCCATGACCAACAATCTGAACACATCTCGCGGTCACATTATACTCACCACATAGTCATTCCACCGCTCATCGAGCCACAAATTCCACTTGTAGGGACATTACCGGACATATGAGTCCAAATATACAAGTTACAACTGAAGCTACCGAACTTAAGCTGTGGTCTAACCATGGCCTCAAGTCCTCCAGACTGGCCCATCACCAAAACACATAATACATATGTCGAACCTTGTTTATAGAATCACAAGCCGGCGATGCATAGCTGATACCGAGCGCTCATGTGCGCATACGAATGCGTGGAAGGAATTCAAAGAGTTATGTCTCAAGATGAATCAATTTTGCACGATAAGGAAATAAATATGGGAAGTTTATCCTAAAATTCCCTGTAGCCTCTCGAAGATAAGTATGGACATCATCATACCGATCCACAAGACTCTACTAGACACTTGCTCATGACCTGTAGAACCTATGAACCTATGAACCTAGAGCTTTGATACCACCTTGTCACGACCCAAAATCCCGACCAGTCGTGATGACACTTAACCCACCCGCTAAGTAAGCCAATTATCCACTAACCAATTCTAATAACAACTAATAAAGTAATTTAAGTAAAGAATTATCTTAATCTTATACATTCCCCAAGAACTTGTAGTACAAATCATGAGCTTCTAAGAATAGAGTTTTACAAAAATGGTACGAGATAAATACATCATCTGTTTGAAAAGTACATAAACAAAGTTTTATGAATCTAAGGCTACCATGAACAAGAGGCAGCTACAACCGGGATGCAGGTACATCTTTAATTCTGGCTCTGATCGATCACAGCAACATCAGCAATCAATATCTGCACGTAAGGTGCAGAAGTGTAGTATGAGTACAACCGACCTCATGTACTCAATAAGTAACAAACCTAACCTTAGGTTGAAAGTAGTGACGAGCTAACACAAAGGTAAGGGTCCGGCTCCAATAAAAAACAATAGGTCATAACAACATGAAGCGAGTAATACAAGAAGTAACTCAAAGAATAAACGCTCAGCTACATCATGATTTCTGAAAAATGATTCTGCCTTTCCAGTGTATCAGTGAAAATCCAAATCATTTACCAAAACTATAAGTAAGTTTGAAAACAATAATTTTTCCCAAAAATCCTTTCAACAATGATAAGATGTTTTATTTTCTTTCCAGATAACAGTGGAAAATTCATCACTATACACATATGCCAATATGTGTGAGAAGTAATGAATGGCATAATACTGTACAACATGAGAAAAATGCATCTTTATGCCTGTATGTCAAATGTGCATGTCAATGAGATGCAACTTAGTGATAAAATCATATGCATACTCTCAGAGCATCATTTCACTCAGTCCTCCCAATCACTCAGTCCTCCCAGTCACTCAGTCCTTACAGTCACTCAGTCCTCACAGTCACTCATGCCTCTGTGATGACCCAAGAGGTCATATTATGTTTTAGAACTCGATTTTGCTCTCCTAAGACTTAAAATTTCATTTTTACCCTTGTCGATTTACGTGCATAGTCTGGACGTATTTTCAGAAAACTTTTATGTTGAAAACTGATGAAATAAGAATTTTTGCCTTAAACGTTGATTTTAGTTGACTTCGGTCAACATTTTTGTTAAATGAGACCGGATCCATATTTTGACGGTTTTGGTGGGTCCGTATCAAATTATGGGACCTGGGCGTATACCCGGAATCGAATTCGGAGGTCCCTAACTGGAGTTATGAATTTTTGATAAAACTTTAGAAGTCTGAAAATTAATTATTTTTAAGAATTGATTGATGTTTGGCATTGTTAGTACCGAGTCCGTTTTCTTGTTCTAGAGTGCGGTACATGTTCATTATGATATTTAAGACTTGTCTGTGAAATTTGGTGAGAAACGGAGTTGATTTGACATGATTCGGACGTCCAGTTGAGAAGATAGGAATTTTAAAGTGTTCTTGAGAATATTATTTGATTTGGTTCTAAATTCGTAGTTCTAGGTGTTATTTTGGCGATTTGATCACGCGAGCAAGTTCGTATGATATTTTTAGACTTGTGTGCATGTTTGGTTTGGAGCCCCGAGGGCTCGGGTGAGTTCCGGATAGGCCACGGAATGTTTGGACTTTGGAAAATCTGGTTTTCTGCAAATTCGGGTGTTCTGGCATGTCCTTCTTGGCGTTCGCGGAGGTACTCTCGCAAACGCGAAGAGTTAACTGATGAGGCCGGAATTTGCTTCTTCGCGAATGCGAAGTGATGGGGGCGTTAACCTTCGCGAACGCGACAAGCTCATTGCGAACGCGTAGTGTTAGGCACTGGGGGAGGGGGGGTCAGTCTTTCCTTCATCGCGAACGCGAGCAATGTCTCACGAACGCGAAGGCCAGGGGGTAGCCTACGCGAACGCGAAGAAAGTCTCGCGAACGCGAAGGCTTGGCAACCTATACTCATCGCGAACGCAATAGTGCTCTCGCGAACGCGATGAACATTGTCGCCCAACACTTAAAATAGAATCAAACACTGGATTAAGCCATTTTTCCAACTTTTCATAAAACAAACGGGCTAGAGGAGATTCCCAAGAGCTATTTGCTTCCCGAAAGTGTTGGTAAGTGATTCTAAATCATTTTCTTTCAATTACCCATTTCATTTCATAAATTTACAACCTAAAATCTAGAGTTTTCATGGTAAAATTAGGGGTTTGAGTAGAAACTAGGGATTTCGGAAATTTGGGGATTTAGACCTCAATTTGAGGTCGAATTCCAAAATAAATTATATATTCGGGCTCGGGGGTGAATGGGTAAATAGAATTTTGTCCGAACCTTGGGTTTTGACCAAGCGGGCCCGGGGTTGAAGTTTTCGACTTTTTGGAGGAAAATTTGGGAAATTTAATTTATGCAATATAATTGATTCCTTTAGCAATAATTGATATTATTGAGTCATTTTTAATAGATACGAGTGGTTTGAGGTGAATTATAGAGGAAAAGTTGTGATTGAGAATTAAGTGGCCTTCGGAGCAAGGTAAGTATTGTGTCTAACCCTGACTTGAGGGAATTAGGAACCCCAGATTATTTGCTATGTGATATTCATATGAGCGGCACATATGTGAGGTGACGAGTACTTATGCGCTGCCAATTTACCTGTTTTTCCTGTTTTCTCTCATTTTTCTTATATTGTCTCTTTCCTATGCCTAATTGTTACGTGTTTAGACTAGTGTTGTTAAATGTATCATTCTTATCCTGTTTACGGATATTTTGGTAATAATTGAGTATTTATTTAAAAATTGAGATTTGATATTGTGGAACAAAAATGTTGAATTAAGACTTGTACTTGTTATTCTATCTCCCTGTTGTTATTTATGCATTGCATTATGGTAAGGGAGAGTGTTAATGCACGAAGGGTGATGTCGTTCCATATTGTGAGTGTTAATGCACAAAGGGTGATGTCGTTTAATATTGTGAGTGTTAATGCACGAAGGGTGATGTTGTGCCATATTCTGAGTGTTAATGCACGAAGGGTGATGCCGTGCCGTTTCTATAGATTTTATGATGAGATTAAGAGTAAAAGCAAGAAGGGTGATGCCGTGCATTTTTCCTTTACTGTATTTGTGCTCGTGTTGATTCGTAGTATATTGGTTGTTCCCGTTATCATTCTGTTATAGTTCCTTATTTCATATTTTCCTCCAGCATGTTTCTCCCTCCCGATAATTCTTGTCTAGCTCTTCATTACTGTTATTTGCATATACACTGTTAAATTGTACAAGTCGATTTGTAGGTGCCTTGCCTTAGCCTCGTCACTACTTCGTCAATGATAGGCACGACACTTACCAGTACATGGGGCGGTTGTACTGATACTGCACTCTGCACTTTCTGTGCAGATTTTGGTACCGGCTCTGGTTGATCGAGATTTTAGCTGTTGGACCCGCTATCCGGAGACTCAAGGTAGATCTGTCGGCGTTCACAGACCTTGAAGTCCCCGTCTATCCTTTTGTTTTAGTGTTTTTTTCATTTAAATAGTTGTATTTTCTTCAGACTATTACTTGTAGTAAATTATAGAATGCTCGTGAATTGTGACTCCAGATCCGGGTGGTAGTAATTAATATAGTTTTTATATTATTCCGCACTCATTATATTTTACCTTAGTTAATCTCCTGTTATTCACTGAATGGGATAAGAATTGGTTTAATGAATTCTCTAACGTTGGCTTGCCTAGCAAGTGAAATGTTAGGCGCCATCACGGTCCCGACGGTGGGAATTCCGGGTCGTGACAGCCTCACAGTCACTCAATCCTCCCAAATCACTCTACAATCGCACTCAGTAGGTACCTGTGCTCACTGGGGGTGTGTATAGACTCCGGAGGGGCTCCTTCAGTCTAAGCGCTATAATCTGCACGGACAACTCACGTGCTATAGTATCAGTATCTGTATCCGTACGGACAGCTCACGTGCTATAATAAACCAATCTGGCCTGCTACGGCGTGCAACCCGATCCCATAATAATAAAGTATATAAAGCCAATATGGCCTGCTGGGCATGCAGCCCGATCCCATAATTATCCTCACAATCAGGCCCTCGGCCTCACTCAGTCATCAATCTCTCCAGTCTCTCTCTAATGGACTCACAATGTCATGAAAATAGCTCGAAAATGATGATATGATGTATCAATAAATAACGACAGAGATTGAGATATGATATGTAATGAAATGAATGTGACTGAGTATGAATTATCAATTTAAAACAAATAATTCATAGCAATATGACCTCTGTGGGTCCCAATAATACTAGCACATAGTCTCAACGTGACTTTTAATATGATTCTCAGCTCAATTTCATTAACACATAAAACTGCATAGAAAATGTCACAATTTCTATGGTGCACTCCCACATGCCCGTCATCTAGCATCTAGCATGTGCGTCACCTCTCAACAATTCACATAATACATATATTCACGGTTCATACCCTCAACTCCAAGATTAGAAAAGTTACTTACCTCGAACAAGACGAATCCAATGTCGAACAAGCTAAACAATGCTCCAGAAATTCCATTCTGCGTGTATCAACTTCCGAACGGCTCGAATCTAGCCACAATGAATTTGATTCAGTCCACAAAATTATAAGAATTAATTCCATATTAAAATACTAATATTTTCCACAAAAATCCAAAATTACAGCCCAAAAATCACCCGTGGCTCCCACAACAATGGGGTAAAAACAACCATGGATTCGGGTAGATTAACCAATATTGAGTTAAGAACAAATACCCCATTGTTTTCCTTGAAAATCTCCCAAAAATTGCCTTTTCCCGAGCTCCAATCCATCAAAAATGGAAAATGGGACGAAGTCCCATTTTCAGAACTTAAACTCACTGCCCAGGCTTTTCTTCTTCGCGAACGAGCTCAGTGCCTCGCGTTCGCCAAGCACAAAATTGATCTCGTCCATATTCCTCCTTCGCGAACGCGACATCCCCCTCGCGTTCGCGAAGCACACAGTGCCTCTGCCTCGATGCCTTCTACGTGAACGCGGTGCTTCGTTTCCCCCTCACTACGCGAACATGACACCCTCTACGCGAATGCGTAGACCAATTGCCTGGGGTCCTCAGCTGCTTCCTCTCTTCTTCGCGAATGCGTAACACCTCTCGTGTTCGCGATGCACACCCTTCGCGAATGCATCTTTCTATTCGTGAATGCGAAGAGCAAATATTGCCTGCCTCTCAGTTCCTCTTCGCAAATGCGAGGCTCCACTCGCGAACGCGATGAAGGAAACCAGATTGTGCATCAGAACAATTCCAGTAGAGTTCCAAGTACAAAATCCAACATGTTCACCATCTGAACCTTACCCGAGGCCCTCGGGACCTCACCCAAACATACTGTCAAGTCCCTTAACATCATACGAACTTAGTCGAACCCTCAAATCACCTCAAACAACGCTAAAACCATGAATCATACCCCAATTCAAGCCTAATGAACTTTGAAATTTCAAGTTTCCACCAACGACGCCGGAACCTATCAAATCAAGTCCGATTAGCCTCAAATTTTGCACACAAGTCATAAATGACAAAACGGTTTTATCAAAATTTTTAAAATCGGATTTCGACCCCGATATCAAAAAGTCAACCCCCGGTCAAACTTCCCAAAATTTTGACTTTCGTCATTTCAAGTCTAATTCCACTACGAGCCTCCAAATATTTTTCCCGACATGCTCCTAAGTCCAAAATTACCATACGGAGCTACTGAAATTATCAAAATTAGAATCTGAGGTTGTTTACACATAGATCAACATCCGGTCGACTTTTCCAACTTAAGCTTTCCATTTAAGAGACTAAGTGTCTCCTTTCACTCTGAATTCTCTTCGGACCCGAACTAACTAACCTGATAAGTCATACAAAAGCTATAAAGCTCAAACGGAGCAGTAAATGGGGGAGCGGGGCTGAAATGCTCAAAACGAGCGGCCGGGTCGTTACACTATCTCTTTCTGCTTCTGCGAGCTAAATGTCGCACCTGCGACTTCCCAAGTGCAGGTGCGATCGCACCAGAATTAGAAAGCTTCAGCTTTTCTTCCAAGTCCAAAATTGGTCCGAGCCTCGTCTGGTTTACGCCCGAGGCCCCCCAGGGCCCCGTCCAAACATACCAACAAGTTTGAAATCATAAAACGAACTCTCTTGCGAAACGTATAAAACAATATCAAAACTAAGAATAATACCCCAAACCAAATTGATTCAACTTAGAAATTTTCATATTATTCAAACTTACTCTGAACGCACCGAAACATACTTAAACTACTCGGAAAGATACCAAATTTTGCGTGCAAGTCTTAAATCACCATACGGAGCTATTCCCAAGCTCGGAATTCCAAACAGATCTCCTTTACTCCAAAAACTACTCCAAACCAAAATTTACGAACCTTAAACCTTTAAATAGTTGATTTTCACTATTAAGCGCTGAAACGCTCCCGGGTCGTTCGAAACATAATTCGAACATACGCCCAAGTCCAAAATCATCATAAGGACCTATTGGAACCGTCAAATCTCGCTTCCGGAGTCGTTTTCTAAAAACTTTGACTGAAGTCAAACTTGTCCTTTTAAAGCCAAACTAAAGAACTAAGTGTTCTGATTTCAACCCAAACACTTCCAAATTCCGAACCAACCATCCCCGCAAGTCATAAATTAGCAAAAGAACATATATGGAGTTTTATTTAGGGGAACGAGGTTCTAAAAGTCAAAATGATCGGTTGGGTCATTACATTCTCGATCTCTTAAACAAACGTTCATTCTCGAACGGGTTTCAAATTCTACCTGGAGTGCTGAATAAGTGTGGATATTTGCTCTGCATGTCCTCCTAGGCCTCCCAAGTCGCTTTCTCGACTGGTTGGCCCCTCTACTGGACTTTTACCGCATAAATCTTCTTAGACCTCAACTGGTGAACCTGTTTATCAATAATGGAAACTGGCTCCTCTTCACAACCCAAGCTCTTATCTAGTTGAATTGTGCAGAAGTTTAACAAATGTGATAGGTCGGCATGATACTTACGGAGCATAGATACATGGAAAACTGGATGAACTCTCGATAGACTAGGAGGCAAAGCAAGCTCGTAAGCAACTTCCCCAACTCGTCTCAACACCTCAAATGGGCCTATATACCTTGGGCTCAACTTGCCCTTCTTCCCGAATCTCATGATTCCCTTCATCGGCGAAACTTTCAAGAGAACTGTTGCACCCACCATAAACGATAAATCACGCGCTTTCTGATCGGCGTAACTCTTCTGTCTGGACTGTGCTATACGAAGTCGCTCCTGGATTAACTTTACCTTTTCCAAGGCATTTTAAACCAAATCAGTACCATACAACTTAGCCTCACCGGGCTCAAACCACCCGATGGGCGAACGACATCTCCGACCATATAAAGCATAAAATGGAGCCATTTCAATGCTGGATTGGTAACTGTTGTTATAAGAAAACTCGGCCAAAGGAAAGAAACGATCCCACTGATCTTCAAAGTCAATCACACAAGCCCTGAGCATATCCTTCAAAATCTGAATTGTCCGCTCCAACTGCCCGTCGGTCTGCGGATGAAAGGTTATGTTGAGCTCTACACGGGTTCCTAATTCACTCTGTACTGCTCTCCAGAAATATGAAGTAAACTGAGGGCCTCTATCTAATATGATGGAAATTGGCACACAGTGCAACCGAACTATCTCCTGAATATAAATCTGGGCCAACCTCTCTAAATTATACATAGTCACAACCGGAATGAAATGTGTCGACTTGGTCAATGTGTCAACAATGACCCAAATTGCATCAAAATTCCGCAAGGTCCGCGACAACCCAACTACAAAGTCCATAGTAATGCATTCTCATTTCCACTCTGGTATAGTCATCTGTTGAAGTAGACCACCTGGCCTCTATGCTCATATTTAACTTGCTGGCCATTTAGGCACCTAGCTACATACTTCACTATGTCCTTTTTCATCTGATGCCACTAATAATGCTGCCTCTGGTCACAATACATATTCGTAGTACCTAGATGAATAGAATACCGAGAACTGTGTGCCTCTTCTAGAATCTTTTTCCTCAGTCCATCCACATTAGGAACACATAGACGATCCTGGAGTCGCAGAACACTATCCGTGCCAATAGTAACTTCCTTGGCACCACCCCGTAATACCGTTTCCCGAAGAACTAATAAGTGTGGATCATTAAACTGGCGAGCCTTAATCTGCTCAAATAGTAAAGACTGGGCCACAACACATACAAGAACTCGGCTGGTCTCTGAAACATACAGCCTCAGAAGTCGATTAGCCAAGGACTGAATATCCAAAGCTAATGGCCTCTCCTCTGCTGAAATGAAAGCCAAACTACACATACTCTCCGCCTTTCTACTCAAGGCGTCTGCAACCACATTTGCTTTGCCGGATGGTACATGATAGTAATATCATAATCCTTTAGTAATTGAAGCCATCTGCGCTGTCTCAAATTTAGATCCCTCTACTTGAACAAATACTGCAAACTACGATGATCAGTGTAAACTTCACAAGAAAACCCATAAAAATAATGTCTCCAAATATTAAGAGCGTGAACAATAGCAGCTAACTCCAAATCATGCACCGGATAATTCTTCTCGTGGGGCTTTATCTAACGTGAAGCACATGCAATAACTCGCCTTTCCTGCATCAATACACAACCCAAACCAATGCGTGAAGCGTCGCAATACACTGTATACATCCCCGAACTGAAAGGTAACACTAACTCGGGTGTTGTAGTCAATGCTGTCTTGAGCTTCTGAAAGCTCACCTCACAATCATCGGACCATCAGAACGGAGCACCCTTCTGGGTTAATTTGGTCAAAGGTGTTGCAATAGATGAAAAACCCTTCACGAACCGACGATAATAACCTACTAAGCCTAGAAAACTCCTGATCTCAGTCACCGAAGTGGGATGATGCCAATTCTGAACTACCTCGATCTTTTTGGGATCAACTTTAATACCCTCACCCGATACAATATGAACCAAAAATGCTACAGAATCTAGCCAAAACTCACATTTGGAGAATTTAGCATATAGTTTTTGTTCTTGGAACGTCTGAAGCACCACTATCATATGCTACTCGTGCTTTCCCTTACTGCGAGTAAATCAAAATGTCATCAATAAAGACAGTGACAAATGAATCAATATATGGCCTGAATACCCTGTTCACCAAATCCATAAACGCCGCCGGTGCATTAGTCAAATCGAAAGACATCACCAGAAACTCATAATGACCATATCTAGTCTGGAAAGCAGTCTTCAGAACATCTGAATCCCGAATCTTCAACTGATGGTACCCTGACCTCAAGTTGATCTTAGAAGAATACCCTAGCACCCTGTAGCTGGTCAAATAGATCATCAATATGCGGCAACGGGTACTTGTTCTTAATAGTGACTTTGTTCAATTGACGATAATCAATACATATTCTCATCGTCCCATCCTTCTTCTTCACAAATAATACTGGTGTACTCCAAGGCGATACACTCGCCTGACAAATCCTTTGGCTAGTAACTCCTCAAGCTGTTCTTTCAACTCCTTCAATTCTTTCGAAGCCATGTGATACGGTAGGATAGATATAGGTTGGGTATCTGGAGCCAAGTCAATACAGAAATCAATATCACGATCTGGTGGCATGTCTGGGTGATCTGAAGGAAATACATCGGAGAACTCCCAGACTACGGGCGCTGAATCAATAGTCAGAGTCTCTGCAGTAGTGTCCCGAACATAGGCTAGATAAGCCAAACACCCCTTCTCGACCATGTGTCGAGCCTTCAGAAGGAAAATAACCTGAGTAGATGCGCTGGCAGATAAACCATTCCATTCCAATCTAGGCAACGTTGGAATCGCCAAAGTAACAGTCTTGGCATGGAAATCAAGGATGGAATGATATGGAGATAACCAGTCCATGCCCAGGATGATCTCAAAGTCGGCCATATCAAGCAGCAAGAAAACCTGCTCTAGTTTCATAACCACAGAATGTAACAATGCTGGACAGATAGATCCGATTCACAACAACATAATCGCCTACAAGATTAGACACATAAACAGGAGTACCTAAGGACTCACGAGAAACACCCAGGAAATGAGCAAATAGAGATGACACATAGGAATATGTAGACCCTGGATCAAATAATACGGATGAATATTTGCCACAAACAGAAATAATACATGTGATTACGGCATCTGAGGCCTCTACATCTGGTCTGGCCGGAAAAGCATAGAACCGAGCTGGAGAGCCACCTGGATGGCCTCCACCTCTAGGACGGACCCTACCCACCTGCCCTCCACCTCTGGGTGGACGGACGACTGGTGGATCAACTGGTGCAGTAATCATAGGTTGCTGACCCTGCTGCACTAGTCTACCCTGAAGTCTGGGGCAGAATCTCTGCACGTGCCTGAAATACCTATATTCAAACGAACCTCTTGGTACGATGGGATGCTGACTTGAAGTCTGGCCCTGGTGACCTAAATACCCACTGGAAGAACCCTGAATAGCCGGTAGGCGGTAAGAACTCTCTGGCATAGCACTGAAAAAAGGTCGCACTGGAGCACCCCGAGGAGGCGGTGGTGCTGAATATGGGGGCCTGCTGGACTGCCCTCTCACAGACTGACCTCTACCCCCGTACGGAGCACCTCTGAACTCTCCAAAATATCTAAACTGCTTATCTCTCATAACCTGCTCTCGGCTACGCTGACGCACACCCTCAATCCTCTGGTCTATCTCCACAACCAACTCATAAGAAGTCTCCATCTCGACCTCTCGGGCCATAGTGGCCTGAATGCCAGTATGCAAACACGCAACCAACCTCCATACTCTCTCCGCATCAGTAGGGAGTATCATAAGTGCATGGCGAGACAACTCAAAGAACATCGCCTCATAATCGGTCACTGACATCTGACCCTGCTTGGAGCTGCTCAAACTAAAACTGCAACTCTTCCCTCTAGGAGGGTGGAATATACCTATCCAGGAAAATACGGGTAAACATGTCCCAAGTCATGAGAGGAGAATCAACTGGTCTGCCAAGAAGATAAGACTTCCACCACCTGCGGGCCCTGCCCTCCAATTGAAAAGTAGCAAAGTCTACACCATGAGACTCCAATATCCTCATGTTGCGCAGTTTGTCCCTGCACCGATCAATGAAGTTCTGGGGATCCTCATGTCGTTCACCCCTAAAGACAGGAGGATGTAGCCTAGTCCATCTATCCAATAGCTTCTGCGGCTCGCTGGGTGCAGCTGGTCTGGGCTCAGGTGTAGCTGCTGCCACTGGTTGAGCTCCACCCACGGGTAGTGCACCCTGGGTTTGATATACAACAGTTTCCTGCCCATGAGCTTGTGCGGTAGGGGTATGGGCTCCCCCGCCCGCCTGAGATATGGCTGGGTCTGCCGAAAATAAACCGGCCTGATTCATAGTGTCCATGAACCGCAGCATACGGCCCATGACCTCCTGAAATCCTGGTGCGGAGGTGAAATCCACCGGAGCTGGCTCTACTGCGGGCACCTCGCCCTGCTCCTAGATAATAGGATCCTCTACTGGATCCGCTGGCGGTATAACTGGGATAACTTTGGGACATCCTCGTCCCCTAACATGGGCTGGAGCTCTCTCTCGGACTCTAACAACTGGATGTACAACTCTCCCCTGGTCTGGAACCTCATTCGAGTGTGTTCTCACCATCTGTGAGAGAATAAGAGAAAGATATTTAGTACTACATCAACTGCACGATGGAAGATGAAGAAAGGTAGCTTCCTAACACCCTATAGCCTCTTGAAAATAAGTACAGACGTCCCTGTACCGATCCGCCAGACTCTATTAGGTCTGCTCATAACTTGTGAGACCTACGTGAACCTAGTGCTTTGATACCATGTTGTCACGACCCAATTTCACCTATAGGCCGTGATGGCGCCCAACTTCACAGCTAGGCAAGCCAACTAGTGAGTTAAACAAATATTAATTTCTTAAATAATTATCCGAGTAATTAAACTCTTCTTACTTGCAAAAATTAAGAAAATATAAAAGATACGATTAATTAAAAACTAAGAAAAATGAATTAAATCCAAAATTCTATTAGTGTGTGTGCCAAGACCCGGTGTCATAAGTGTATGAGTATCTAGTAGATTATACAAAATTTTCAAATATTGTCTGAAATAAAATAGACAGAATACAAATACAAGGAGAGGCACTAGCTGCTGGAGGACGACTCAGAAAGGCAGCTCACCACTTGGCCTCGTAGTATCGTGGATGCGCTCCGGTATGACCACCTAAAACTCCTGTCTCATATCCTACACAAAGAATGCAGCAAGTATAGCATGAGTACATAAGCAACATGTATCCAATAAGTATCCAGCCTAATCTCGAAAAAGTAGTGACGAGAGGTCGACTTTGACACTCACTAAGGGTCAATAATATTAAAATAGAAATATTTAAATCAACATGATTTATAGGAATAACAATAATTTTCTTTAACCAGCAGAAATAATTAATTCTTTCAATTGCAATAATTTTCAATTTATTAATTAGCTTCACAAGCTACAATAAAATGTTAGAGTATCGTGTAATTATTATTATTAGGCACGATTTCTACCGAGGTCGTACGACCCGATCCAGAGTGTCGTGTACACTGTCGAGGGACGTGCAACACGATCCATAGATGCATCTATACTGCCTAGGCGTTCGGCCCGCTCCACAAGAAAGGAGGACATTTTCTTATGAACATCCGAAATGAGAAGATATTATAAGTTTAACACATAAACATGTACAATTTCTATTAACAGTCACGTAATTTACACAAAATTCAAGTATATGAAATTTCGGTCTTTTACTATCTCCTCTAACAATTTCCAATATATTTTCAGTATTTTAAATAAATAAAAGATGTAATTTTCACAAGTAATTCATGATTTGAGTCCTAAACTACTCAGACATATCATAATTAGTAGCTATGCACGGACTCTCATCACCTCGTGCGTACGTAGCTCCCACAATTAATAATAATTATTAATTTAAATCACCTATGGGGTAAATTCCCTCTTATAAGGTTAGACAAGAGACTTACCTTGTCTCAAAGTCTACTTCCCGATCACAATGTCGCGTTAAAGTCTCAATTCGATGCCTAAAATTCCGAAACTATCCAAATATTATACAAAATAATTAATACATGCTCAATATTCGAAATTAGACTCTTAAATAAATTATCCGACCCAAAATGGTAAAATTCTTAAAATTTACCCCGGGCCCACGTGCCCAGATTTTAGAAATTTTTGGAGGAAATCGTTACCCATAATCTCAAGAACTCTAATATACAATTTTCATCCAATTCCATAACCATTTTCGTGGTTAAAATCTCATTTTTATAAAAATCTAGGTTTTTCATCTAAACCCTTGATTTCTAAAATTTACAGGTTATAATTTATCCGTAATCTATGTATTTAACTCAAAGTGTATAGAATTAACTTACCTTCAAGTTTCTAGTTGAAATCCCCTCTCAAAAAGCTCCAAAATCGCCACAGAAATGAAGAAAAGTGGGCAAAAATGGCTGAGCCTCGTTCTCTTTAAACATTCTACCCAGCAGTGTTTTTCGCACCCGCGGAGGGCTAGCCGTACCTGCGGTTCCGCACCTGCGGAAAAAGCCTCGCAGGTGCGAGATTTCCTTCTTGTCCTAGCTCTGCACCTGCGGACAAAGGGTCGTTTTTGCGCAACCGCATCTGCACCCCAAGTCCTCGTACCTGCGAAATGTTCCGCTTCTGCGCGCTCGCAGGTGCGCCCAAAACTCCCGCTTCTGCGGCTTATGGCCTGCCCTCCCTTTCCACTCATGCGAGCTAAATGTCGCACCTGCGATTCTCGCATCTGCGACTGCCCAAGCGCAGGTGCGATCGCACCAGAAGCAGAAAGCTTCAGCTTTTCTTCCAAGTCCAAAATTGGTCCGAGCCTCGTCCGGTTTGCGCCCGAGGCCCGCCGGGGCCCTGTCCAAACATACCAACAAATTTGAAATCATAAAACGGACTTGCTCGAACCCTCAAAACGTGTAAAATAATATCAAAACTAAGAATCATACCCCAATCCAAATTGATTCAACTTAGAAATTTTAAAATTCTTCAAACTTACTCCGAACGCGCCGAAACATACTTAAACTACTCGGAAAGACACCAAAATTTGCGTGCAAATGTTAAATCACCATACGGAGCTATTCCCAAGCTCGAAATTCCAAACGGACCTTATTTACTCCAAAATCTACTCCAAACCAAATTTTAAGAACCTTAAACCTTTAAATAGTTGATTTTCACTATTAAGCGCCGAAACGCTCCCGGGTCGTCCGAAACCCGATTCGAACATACGCCCAAGTCCAAAATCATCATACAGACCTATTGGAACCGTCAAATCTCGATTTCGGGGTTGTTTTCTAAAAATGTTGACCGAAGTCAAACTTGGCCTTTTAAAGCCAAACTAAAGAAATAAGTGTTCTGATTTCAACCCGAACACTTTCAAATCCCGAACCAACCATCTCCACAAGTCATAAATTAGTAAAAGCACATACGGGGAGTTTTATTTAGGGAAACAGAGTTCTAAAAGTCAAAACGACCGGTTAGGTCGTTACAAATCTCATTTTAAGGAAAAGGAAAAAGTGAGAAGTAAATAACTAAAAAAAAAATAATGAAGAAGAAAAAACTTTATTTTGCTATCGTATTTGCTGTGTGGATACATCTCTCAATATCACGAGCTCTGTCTGTAATCACCAACCACTTTGGAGTTCACATCTTAAGTTTGATCTCATGCTAAGTTTGGTACATATCAATTATCTGTTAACTCGGGTGATAGGTTTTGCCATTTGTTATGCTTAAGTGCAGGCAAAAAGATTATCGCCATCATTAGAGTTATATTGCTTTCCGTGTTTACTTTGATATGTTACCTGAATCCCATACATGTATATCGGTATTTTCGCCTTATTTGCACATGCAGACTTGAGATATATAGAAATTTTAGTTATATACTCAAAAAAACAGAAGTTGAAGCAAGCTTGTAAGNACCAACCACTTTGGAGTTCACATCTTAAGTTTGATCTCATGCTAAGTTTGGTACATATCAATTATCTGTTAACTCGGGTGATAGGTTTTGCCATTTGTTATGCTTAAGTGCAGGCAAAAAGATTATCGCCATCATTAGAGTTATATTGCTTTCCGTGTTTACTTTGATATGTTACCTGAATCC
>AWOL01S0131254.1:3338-18267 GCA_000715115.1 Nicotiana otophora
TAGCCTTCTTCTTCTTGTGTAGCACCGCTAATGTGGAATCAACCTGCACGTTAGTCAAACAAGAGGAAAGAATAACCGATAAAGTAGAACAAGGTCCAAGAAATTCATACCAAAGATGTGGAGGCAATGGCTTCAACTCCATGGTGGGAGGCTCTTCAATAGAAGGCTTTGTAGGAGGAGCTGTCCTATTTTCAAGATCCAAAGATAATTTTCGGGGCACATAGTTGTACGACACCCTATTCCTTGCAAAGAGTTCACACATTCCATGAAGCCATCCATCTCGTCATCATCAAAGTTGAGCAAGATGGCCTCCAACATATCACCAACATTGATTGTAGCACTTGTATCATCAATAATAACATCGGTCACCAAGTCCACAAATAAACACAACGCATTGCTATTTGGTTGCCGCATGGATTTGCACATATGGAAAACCACTTTTTTATTACCAACCCGTAATGTAAGTTCTCCGACTTCAACATTACAAAGAGCCTTCCCCATAGCAAGGAAAGGTCTTCCAAGAATAATCATCACCTCATAATCAACTTCACAATCTAGAATGACAAAATCTGCCAGAAGAATGAATTTATCAACACGAACCAAGACATCTTCAATTAATCCCAAGGGTTTCTTCATAGTACGATCGACGAATTGCAATCTCATAGAGGTGGGTCTTGGTTTCCCAATCCCCAAAGTCTTGAAAACCGAATAGGACATCAAATTGATTCTTGCCCCAAGATCACAAAGAGCTTTAGCAAACTCGGCACTTTCAATTGTACAAGGAATCGTGAAAGCACTGGGATCCTCCAACTTAGGAGCCATTGAATGCACAATTGCACTCACTTGATGAGTGACTTTGATCATTTCAAAATTCATTTACCGCTTTTTTGTCACGATATCCTTCATTAACTTTGCATAACCGGGCATTTGCTCCAAAGCTTCAACTAACGATACATTGATTGAGAGACTCCTCATCATTTGAATAAACTTCTTGAATTGGTTTTCACCATTTTGCTTGACAAGTCTTTGAGGGTATGGAGGTGGAGGCTTAGGCAATGGTGCCTTAGCCTTTTGCACTACCTGCTCCAGTATGTCAATAATATGATCCGTAGATGGGTTTACCTCCTCTTGAGTCTCTTCCACACTATCATCAATATCAATCCGGACTTCATCATTTGGTTGCACCTCATGCTCGAGATCTCTTTTTCTTGCAGCATTTGCTCATCATTCACAAGTTGCCTTTGACTTGAGGTGGGTACATTCCCACCTCTTCCACTTCTGCTGGTAACGGTCATGGCACGCCCCGTGTTGTTTCCACCCTTTGGGTTTACTACCATGTCACTTGGTAGGGCCCTCTAAGGACGAGAATTAGAGCTTGAGAGATTTGTCCCATTTAAACTTCTATGTTGCGGATTGATGTGTAGTGTGAGGCAAGTTTGGCATCCGAATCGGCATTCTTTTCGATTATTTGCTTGAACATGTTTTCAATACTCCCCATCTCGTTGTTTGAATAACTTGAACCTTGAGAAAGATAAGGAGGCAGGTTGTTCGGTTGTTGATACATTGGGGGCCTTTGATAGCCCGACCCCCGGTTGCCTTGATTGTTGTTCTATCCTCCTTGATTGTTGTTCTATTCTTCTTGATTGTTACCCCCCTCCCCCCAATTTCCTTGACTATTTCCACTCTAATTTCCTTGAGTGTTGTTGTTATGCCAATTCCCTTGATTGTAGCCACCACTCCAATTTCCTTAGTTGTTAGAATTTCAATTGCCTTGATTGTTTTGAGGTTGCCATTATTGTTGGTTTGTGCCTTGGAAGTTGTTTCTTTGTACTTGAAAGTTGTTCACATATTGGACCTCCTATTCTTCTTGATTATAAGAGTCATCTTGATCAAAAACACTATCTTCTTGCACATAATTCTCCACTAGATTTTGCACTTGTGGACCTTTAGTTCTCCTCTTATTCACCATTATGTTCACTCCCTCCATGGCATTGACTTGTTGGGATTTTGCACTTTATTTAGTTGGGCCTTTTCTAGTTGCGTCATGGTGGTTGTGAACTCGGCAATGAGTTGCCCACGGTCTAGCAATTATTTATGAAGGTGAATTATGTTTGGGTCACCTTGTGGAACATTGGCCCGGGATTGCCAAGCCGATGATGTTTCCGCCATCTCATCCAAAATCTCACATGCCTCCGCATAAGGAGTAATCATGAAATTCCCACCTGCAAGTTGATTCACTACACATTGGTTGGTTGTGTTAATCCCACGATAGAAAGTTTGTTGAATCATATTCTCCGTCATATCGTTGTTGGGACATTCCTTAACCATTATTCTATAGCCTTCCCATATATCGTATAGTGGTTCATTTGGCTATTGCTTGAATGCTAAAATCTCATCTCGAAGTGTAGCCATGTGCCACGGAGAGAAAAAATTAGAATTAACCTTTTCCGCCAATCTAAAGCTTTCCCCCGTAAAGAGAAGGGAAAAAGCCTTAACCTCAATGCATCCTCGGAGATATTTGTTTATTTGCTCCCCCAACAAGTGTCCACAAACCCCTTCAAATGTTTGTACGTAGTTTGAGTTGGAGCACCGGTGAAGAAACCCCATTACTCAAGCAAAGTGAGCATCACATTGGTGATTTGAAAGTTGCCCACCCTAATACGGGGAAGGAATATTGTACTTGCATATCCTTCATTGGGAATATTGTACTTGCATATCCTTCATTGGGTAATATTGTGCCCTTCGTGGTGGAGGTAGGGGTCGAGCGGGGACATTGTCATGAGGCACTCGACAAATTGATCATATTCGACATCCACATCCCCCAAAGGCAAATTTCAGAGCTCATTGTTTGCCATGATTGTACCTACGATTTCGCACACAAGTTAGTAAAACGGAAGGAAAAGAAGATATTTCAAAAATACACCTAAATATATAGCTAACACCATTTTAACTCCCCGGCAACGACGCCAAAAATTGATGACGTCCACAACACACCTTTATAGGAGATATGATACGTTCGTATGCAATAATAATTACCCAACTATGAGTTGTGCTCGAATCCACTGGGAGTTATGAGATGTGTTAGGAGTTTATATTTAAAGCAAGCAAATGGTTTATCTAAGATTGCACTTCCATGGCAAGGTTTTGTTTTCTATTTCTACTGTTACTCTAATGAATGCAAGCTAAAGAAAATAGATTATAGATAAATATTTTAGATATTTTTAATTGGATTAAAGACCTAGGGCTGTGACTATAACCTACGTGTTTGCCAAATGGGATAAAGATGTTTATATTTGTTTTGTTAATTGGGGTGTATTATAGCTCTCAACTACTCGTTACCCACACAATACCTCGCAGTTAGAGAGTGATTTTGCCCAATTTGGCTTTCTCAAGTCCAAATGGTTATCAACTAAAAGAGTTGATAAGAGCTCAAATCGGGTTCTTACTATCTCTAGTTTGAACTCTTTAATTAGGTTAATCAATCTCTCAATTAACCTAATTCCGTGTTAACTATGTTATCCTAGACTAGGTCCCTCTTTCTCAAGTAGAGACTAAGTCAAATGGGCATGAATCAATATTTGCAACCATTAATTCTAAAATTGAAGCATGAACTAAGCTAAATAATCAACACCCAATCATAAACAAACATAAAATTAATCATCCATAAGGTTTACACACAAGGGTTGGATCACAACCGTAGTAAACATCTAGCTACTCATAATGAGATTTGAAGAAAATAAAGATGAAAAGCTGATTAAACTCATAAAGGAAGATTAAAATGATAAAATCTAATGTTAAAATACTCAAATAAGCTAAAACTTCCTAAAATAGCAAAGAGAAACGGCTACAACAACTTTGTATGTTCAAAACTTGACCTAATTTTGTGAAACTCGTCTATTTATACAGGGCCAAAAATCCCTGACAAAAATGCTCCTCGTGAGGTTCTGCGGTCGCACAATTCTATGTGCGGTCCGCAGATTTATTCAGTTCGTAGGAAGGTGAGTTCTTCGGCCGTACATTTCTGGATTACGGTTGCGAGACAATCTTCTGCGACTGCACATTTCTGGACTACGGCCGTGAGATAATGTTCTGCGGCTGCATAATTCTTGTGCAATATGCACTTCACAAAAGCTCCTGGACTTTATCTTTTTGCATACTCTCTGATCTTTGACTCTTAAGCCCAGTTATGCGGCCGCACAATTCATGTTCGGTCTGCACATTACTGAAAGTTTTGTTAGATTTTTCTTATTGGTTTGCGGCCGCAGATGGAATTCTGTGGTTTGCAATTTCTTCTGCGGCCGCACATTTGTTCTTCTGTGCCCTTTATTGACTTGTGCTTTGGAAAACTCTTTTTTGAGTCAGATTTTATCTTGGGAGATCAAACTTTTAGCATTCCTGTAATTTGCACAATTTTATTGGTTTCGAGAACACAATTAAATATTTTCGGACTAAAATAAAAGCTAAAAGGTGCTAATAAGCCGTCAAAATTCTCACTTATCACCGCGTATGCTTGTATCACCTTTATTTAAATATTTATATTAAACTCTAGTTTAAAAATATAATGTTAATTGGTTTAACTATTGGAAGTGACCGGCTTACCTAGTTTTAGAGACTAGGTACAATCACGACATCATAAAGTGTGAATCTGGGGTCGTGACACCTATCAAGAGTCATGTCCTCGATAAGCTGAAGCATTACCATGTCTTACTTAATCAAATTTCACCAATACTTCTTTGACCTACCTCTACCTCTCATAAAATTCTCCAAGTCTAACCTCTTACACCACCTCCATGGGGATTTGTGCTTCTTATATTCACATGCTCGAACCATCTTAGCCTCACATCCCACATCTTGTCCTCCATAGGGGCCACACCCACCTTGTCCCGAATGGGTTCGTTCTTAATCTTACCTATCCCGGTATGCCCGCACATCCATCTCAACATCCTCATCTCTGCTACCTTCATCTTCTGGATATGGGAGTTCTTGACTAGCCAACATTGTACCCTATGCAACATAGTTGGTCTAACCATCACTCTATAGAAGTTTTGGTTGAACAATTTTATCATACAAAACACCTTCATCCACTCCGCTCCAATACGACGTGTGACATCCTCGTAAATATCTCATTTTCTTGGATTATGGATCGAAGGTTCTTGAAACTTCCTCTCTTGGGGATGATTTATATATCAAGCTTCATGTCCATGTTCGCTTCATGGGTCACATCGCTGAACTTGTACTCCAAATATTTTGTTTGGTCCTACTCAACTTGAAATCTTTATACTCCAGAGTCTGCTTCCAAACCTCCAACCTCGTATTAACACCACATCGCGTCTCGTCAATCAGTACAAGATCATCTGTAAATAACATGCATTATGACACTTCCCCTTAAATATGATGCATCAATGCGTCCATCGCCAAGACAAATAAAAACGAGCTGAGAGTTGATCCTTGGTGCAACCCATCATAACTGAAGCTTGTAATAGAATATTCCATAGAAGATCACATAATCAAAAGGAGTTTCAATGTATATTACTGTCTCTCTACGCTGGTTATTTTTCTTTTTATTTTTTTTATCAGGGAATAATAGTGAGGTGAGTGAGAAGAAACTAATGGCATGTTGACCGAATTAAGTTGGTTATAAAGTTTTGTGAAGTGGAACTTATTTAAAAACGAGAGTTGGTGGTGTAATTTATTAAAAATGTTATTTTATTTATATTACATTTTAAAAAAGATTAGTGAAAAATAATAGTAACACATAATATCTATAAATAAATTATTTTTTCTATCCAAATTGAAGGTGAGCGTAAAAGATTATTTTCCTTTTTAGAATTCCTTGTGTGCACTTCTCTTTTTTGTTGCATCCTTGTACTGCATTTTTGCGAAAATTATTATACCAGCATTCAAGTTTGTTGCCTCCTTAAACAGTGTTTAGATATCACCAGAAAACAATTTTGCATTTCGGCCACAAAACACTTTNTCTACCTCTCATAAAATTCTCCAAGTCTAACCTCTTACACCACCTCCATGGGGATTTGTGCTTCTTATATTCACATGCTCGAACCATCTTAGCCTCACATCCCACATCTTGTCCTCCATAGGGGCCACACCCACCTTGTTTCGAATGGATTCGTTCTTAATCTTACCTATTCCGGTATGCCCGCACATCCATCTCAACATCTCATCTATGCTACCTTCATCTTCTGGATGTGGGAGTTCTGACTAGCCAACATTGTACCCTATGCAACATAGTTGGTCTAACCATCGCTCTATAGAAGTTTTGGTTGAACAATTTTATCACACAAAACACCTTCATCCACTCCGCTCCAATACGACGTATGACATCCTCGTCAATATCCCATTTTCTTGGATTATGGATCGAAGGTTCTTGAAACTTCCTCTCTTGGGGATGACTTATATATCAAGCTTCACGTCCCTGTTCGCTTCATGGGTCACATCGCTGAACTTGTACTCCAAATATTTTGTTTGGGTCCTACTCAACTTGAAATCTTTATACTCCAGAGTCTACTTTCAAACCTCCAACCTCGCGTTAACATCACATCGCGTCTCGTCAATCAGTACAAGATCATCTGCAAATAACATGCATTATGACACTTCCCCTTAAATATGATGCATCAATGCGTCCATCGCCAAGACAAATAAAAACGGGCTGAGAGCTGATTTTGGTGCAACCCATCATAACTGAAGCTTGTAATAGAATATTCCATAGAAGATCACATAATCAAAAGGAGTTTCAATGTATATTACTGTCTCTCTACACTGGTTATTTTTCTTTTTATTTTTTTTATCAGGGAATAATAGTGAGGTGAGTGAGAAGAAACTAATGGCATGTTGACCGAATTAAGTTGGTTATAAAGTTTTGTGAAGTGGAACTTATTTAAAAACGAGAGTTGGTGGTGTAATTTATTAAAAATGTTATTTTATTTATATTACATTTTAAAAAAGATTAGTGAAAAATAATAGTAACACATAATATCTATAAATAAATTATTTTTTCTATCCAAATTGAAGGTGAGCGTAAAAGATTATTTTCCTTTATAGAATTCCTTGTGTGCACTTCTCTTTTTTGTTGCATCCTTGTACTGCATTTTTGCGAAAATTATTATACCAGCATTCAAGTTTGTTGCCTCCTTAAACAGTGTTTAGATATCACCAGAAAACAATTTTGCATTTCGGCCACAAAACACTTTGCATTTCGGCCACAAATTGTTGACACATTTTCAAAGATTTTTTCTTTACTAGCTAAATGAATCTCAAAATCTTTTTCCTTTTATCTTCAAATAGCTAAAGTATTTTGGCAACCAAAAAGGTTTTTATTATTTTAAGATACACTAAGACACAAGAGAGGAGGACGAGAGGGGGAGGGACAAAATTGTGTCACTCTCGATTTTCGCGTGTCAAAGAACCAAGTTTTTTAACCTAAGAATTCTAGACACAAACTAAAAGCGACATATGCAAACTAAATAACACAATAATTTTATGTGAAAAACCTTCTTACTCAAAGGAGTAAAATTTATGACCTAGCCTCGTAGGATTTACCTCATAACTTTACTAACTTCAAAGAGTTATTTTAGGTTACAACTCAATAGCCAAAGAGACTATAAGATCTAGTACCCCAATCCCTACAATCAACCCAATTATAGCTAAACTTTAGGTTACAACTCTATAACCAAAGGGACTAACTCTAGTACATTAACCCCTTTCAGGACTGTAAACTTTCGTCTAGAAAGTTAAACAAACTCTTCAGATTTGATAACTTACTAATACACTTCACAAAATTAAGATATGTTACAATTAAAGAATAATGAATCAAGAATTTAACAACAGCTGAAGAACTAAACAACTTCGTCTTAAGGAACAAGTTCTTCAGATGTGCAACTTGAATCCTTAAAAGCACCTTCTTGCTATGATTACTATTTGCCTTGAATAAATTTCGTGTTTGTGCGAAATAGCAGTAGTCTTTAATAGCAACAACATGATGCTCTTTATAGGAGTGCGGTTGGCTAAATTCTTTTCTAATTTTAGCTCCAAGAATTCTATTTTATTTGCTTAAAAGCTCCTTCACGCATTTCCTTTCCAGGCAAGTATTTTTATAATTGCAGAATCCTTGTTGACCACGAATTCCTCCAATCATTATCACTCTTCCAACCCACGAAATCAATTCTTCAAGGAATCCAGCTTTTAACTTTCCAACTCAAACCAACTTACGCTATGAAACAACTTTCAGCTTTTGATCAATAGACTTCAAGAGACCTGATTCTTTCACAGTTATTTATTAATCATCAAAATCAGTGTCAGCTTAGCCAAATAAAGTTTTTCTTTTTGATGATGATAAATTCATTTACAACATTCTACATAAGAACTAGTTTCATGGTCAGCACTTGTCCTTCATGACATCTATTCTGCATAAGTGTAGGGACTCACCTTCCATTTATTGTAACCCTATGATTATCTAGGCATAAGAACTAGATTGGTTCAATATTTTTCCTACAAATAGATAACTTGTGAACCTTGTTAAAATATTCTAATACATAAAGACCAGGTTTATTGGTTAGTATCAATAGTTGTGTACATCCTTCACTTTTTCCTTTTGACATCAGAGAAATAGAAACATTAGTAGAATCAAAACTAAAAATTAGCAATATCAAATTCATGGCTTGTCACGACCCAAATTTTTCATTCGGAGTCGTGATGACACCAAATCTCCAAACTAGATATGCTGGTCACTTAACATTATTTAGAACCATACAAGCATGATATAACAAAAACAAATTAAAATAAATACGAAAATAGGAGTAATACAGGTACTAAACATAACTTCCTAGAACTAGATGATACAAAGTCACAAGCTCTAACTGAATACACGAGAACATCTCTATGAAATAAATAAATAGTAGAAATAAAATAAGAGGGTGACTCTGAGGCCTGCAGTCAGATCATCCAGGGATACCTTGAAGTCTCCGGTGTATAAAATTCCTCACAGCAAATCAGTCAGGTTCGAAGTACCTGAATCTGCACAAATAATGTGTAAAAATATAGTATGAGTACACCACAATCGGTACCTAGTAAGTATCAAGACTGACCTCGATGGAGTGGTGACGAGGTAAATATTTTTTGATACTTACTAGATAAATAACTTGTGCAATGAATATATCAAAGAAAAACTGACAATTGAAATATAACTGAAAATGGTAATAACAATTCCTTTAGAACATGTAATAACAACTTAGTGTAGTAAAAACTCATCTTTGATCATGAAACATCAAATATAGGTAAGGCATGTGATGAAATGTCAAGTACAACCATTAACTCAGGAGCATCGAGCGTGTTTCAGATTGAGTTCAGACCCTGGCGTGTTTCGCATTGAGTTCGGACCCGGGCGTATTTCGGATTGAGTTCGGACCATTTGTTCTTGAAGTGGGATTTTTGGTTTCCTTAATCGCATTCTTGAAGAATATAGCATGATCGTGTCGAGTCCTCAGTGACTGGTGGAGTTTTACTTTTCGTGTACATGAAGTCAGGGATGCGATCACGATGGTTGGAGAGCTTGTGCATCGCAAACGCATGAGTGGGATTGCGTTTGTGTTATGTAAGGAGAGACTGTGGGGAGGCATGGGATGTTCTTCGCGTTCGCATAAGCTGAGGAAGGATGGTCATCATGTTCGCGACTGAGTTCATGCGATCGCATAAAAGGTTTTTTGAGCAGGGAGAATTTGTTCTCCGCGATCGCGTAAGGCAATAACTAGGCAGCATTTTATTATTTCCTAATCTAGGGTTTTGTTCCATTTTTCATCTTTTGAGACAGAGACCTCGGTTTTGGGCGATATTTTAAGAGATTTTCAAGGAGTTGATTGGGGTAAGTGATTCTAACTCGGATTTGGCTATTATACATAAATATGTCATTGTTTTTACCATTTAATTGGTGTTTTGAGTTGGACAAATTTGGAAGAATTGTGAAAACTTCATAGACTATATTTTGAGGATTTGAAGGTCAATTTGAGATCAAAAATTAGTAATTATAGTGTGGTTGGACTGATTATTGTAACTAATCAATCGGTCGTTTTGAGAATTAGCATTCTGTTCTTGAGCTTAAGGTCTCAAGAAACTTTATATTATGTATTATGACTTGCGTGTGTGGTCAAATTCGATTTTTGGATGAATCGGGATTGATTTGGAAGAACAATTCTTGTTTTAGAACCTTAAGCGGTAAGAGTTGACCGGAGTTTGACTTTTGTGTAGACGACTCCAGAATGGTATTTTGATGATTCCAATAGCTTCGTATGGTGATTTTGAACTTGGGCATATGCCCGAATTTGCATTTGGATATTTCTAGAAGGTTTCGACACTATTTGGTGAAAGATGACAATTTGAAGGTTTGGAAAATTCATAGGTTTGGAAAGTTCATATTGATGTTATCAGGTTTGGATTATTGTTCTGAGAGTTGGATTAGGTTAGGTCATTTTGAACTTGTATGCAAAATTTGGGTTCATTCCGGATTGGTTAGGCTTGAATCGGACGCTTGGTTCGAAATTTGGTGTTTATGAACTTAAGAGATTAATGTTGATCAATGATTTATGGTTTTGATATTGTTATGTGGGATTTAAGGCCTCGAGCATGTCTGTATTATATTTTGGGACTTATTGTATGTTCGGACGGGGTCCCGAGAGGCTCGGGTGAGTTTCAGATAGGTTTGGGTTATGTTGCACTCGTTTTTGATGTTTCGACGTCGTTTTTTCAAGAATAAATAGTACCACAATTTGGAATCATTAGATTTGTACCATAATTACGGAGCCATACCAAAAAGAATCATCGAATTTGGACATCCTATGAGGGAGTTATGCTCATTTTAGTGTAAGTGAAGAGAGCTGGTGCTGGTGCTTCGCGAAGTTGGGTCCCCATCTGCGAACCCGCGGGTGCGAAAGCCGGTCCGCAAAAGTGGAAATGACAACTGAAAATGTGCAGGTGCGGCTTTTTGGGCACAAAAGCAAAAATACCGGTGTATAAAAAAATCATGCATTTTTTTTGGTATTTTTAGCATATCTTGAGTTCTAGAGCTCTGATTGAGGTGATTTTCATGAAGTTTTCTCGTATTTTAATTTACAAAACCTTCCCAAAACCTTGCTAAAGAAAATAATTAGGTTCTGAACATCGATTCAGAGTCGTATTGGATGAAATTAGAATGGTTGGACTCGTTATTGAATGGTTGTTCGAATTTTGTAAGTTTTTTTGGGTTTCGAGGTACGTGCCCGAAGTTGACTTTTTGGGTTGATTTTTAGTTTTCATTAAAGATTGAAGCTTTATTATCCAGAATTGTTTCCTATGATTTTTATTTAAGATATTGAGTTATTTTTGCTGGATTTCAATCGTCCGAAGGTTTTTTTCACACGAGAAGGTCATTTAGAGTATTGATTTGACTTCTTTGAGGTAAGTATCTTGCCTAACTTTGTGTGGGGGAACTACCCCTTAGGATTTAAGTCGTTTGTACTATTTGTGTTATGTGAAAGCCGTGTACGCGAGGTGACGAGTGTGTACTCGGGCTTATATATGGAAATTGACCGGTTTAGACTCTTAGGCTTCCTTCATGTATTTATTTGAAATTGTTAGCACATGTTATATCTCTTATTCGTCATGTTTTCTATCACATGATTTATTTAAAGTTGTCGCTACATGTCACATCTTTTACTTGCCAGGTTTTCTCTTATATGCTTTGTTTGAAGTTGTTACCTCTTTTATCATTATGTGACTTCTTTTATGGTTGAATTATTCTTAATATAAATTGTTGTTACATGATATTCTTTTATTGACAGGTTATTCTCATGTATTTAGACGTAGTTGCTAGTTTGTGCCATCTCTCTCATTGTTAGCCTATTTCATACACTAGCATCGGAAGTTGCCATTTCATGGAAATACCTTCATTATCGAGTTTATCCCTAAGCAATTAATTAAAGTTGAAGTTATTGAAAGTCTTTAGTTTATTTTAATTGCAGTTGTGTTTAAAGGGGGTGTTATTCCTTGTTGAGTTACTTTCCCATTCATTTTGTTGTTATTGAGATTCTATACACATTGTGTTTGAGCCGTGGGCTATTTATTGTGGAAATATTAATATTGTTGGTTCCTTGGAAAGGTTGAGGCCTATGGGCACTTGTGGTACAAGTCGATATGTCATGTTGTTACGATGTTAGCACATGTGAATTGTTGTATGAATTGGTTGTTGTTATGCAGAGTATAAGGGTGGCATTTCACTACTGTTGATATACGTTGCAAAAAGGTGGCATCTCACTATGGTTGATTAAACGGAGTGGTACAGGTAGCCATTGTGTTATTATCCAGGCGGAGCGATAAGGGTGGCCATTATACGGAGTGATACGGGTGGCTATCAGAGTGATACATATGGATAATGATATTGTCAGAGTGGAGTGATACATGTGGCTATCAGAGAGATAAGGGTGGCAATGTCAGGGATGATGTGTGATGGCCTGGGGACATTTCGTTGATGATATTCGTGTGATGGTGTGCTTTTCATTGTGTATGTTATTTACCTTGCATGACTTGTTGTGTTGCTTAGATGAGCTACTCAATGTCTGATTTTACTTGTTGACTTGGGTTGTAACAGTACACTCGCACAAGCATACACCATAGCATGCCATTTATCCTAGTTCAGGAATATGAAACTTTACATTTTTTAATCATGCCCATGAATTCTTGTATTATCTGCTTTCATGTTGATATTGAGCATGTGACCATGTCGGGCGAATTGTGATTGTGAGCTTGTGATCATGCCGGGAAGATTGAGATATTGGTTTATGAGTTGTCCGTGTGGTTATGATTTGAAATATGGACACAAGGTGTCATGGGCATAAAATGGTGGGTTGAGACCCGTGACTTGTAACTATGATATGAGATATCTCAGAGTAATTTCATTGCGAAACTTGTGTTAGAACGACTTGATTAATTGGTTTTCATTTGTGTTCCTTATTTGGCTTCAACGGTACTTTCATGGTGTTCTTATTACTTTACCGTTTGTATCACATGTTGATTCTTGTTGCCATTTACTGATTCCTGCTTTCCATTATTAGCTTTATACATTTATACTCCACAAGTTATTTTGACTGGTAGGTGTCTTGACTTGTACCTCGTCACTACTCCACCGAGGTTAGTCTTGATACTTATTGGTTACCGATTGTGGTGTACTCATACTACACTTCAGCATATTTTTGTGCAGGGCCAGGTATTGGAGATATCAGAATCGAGTAGAGTTAGCTTATTGATTGAGAGGATTCAAGGTAGAGCTGCTTGGTCGTCGCTGTCCCTTGGAGTCCTTTCCTTTAATTGTGCTGTCAAATTGTTGTTTGAACAATATTGTATTTTGATCCTTGATATCTTTCCATGTATTCAGCTAGAGTTCGTGACTCTATATTACCTAGTCTTGGGAGGTTGTAGTGATTATTGTTGCATTGTCTTATTTTGCTTTTGTTTCAGTATTCATATTAAATTCTGTTTTAAAATTATCATTATTAAAAACTGACTTAATCCTTGTAAGTAATCGGCTTACCTAGTCTTAGAGACTAGGATCCATCATGACGCATGTGGTGGAATTTTGGGTCGTGATAGTTATTGAATGGGTGTTCGGATTTTGTAAGTTTGGTCGGGTTCCGAGACGCGGGCCCGGGGTTGTCTTTTTGAGTTGACTTTTTGTTTTTCTTTAAAGATTGCAATTATCTGGAATAGTTTTCTATGGTTTGTATTTATGGTATAAAGTTATTTTGGCTAAATTCGAGACGTTCAGAGTTGGATATTCGTGGAAAAGGCTTATTAGTGGATTGAGTTAGCGTGTTTGAGGTAAGTGTCTTGCCTAACTTTGTGTGGGAGAATCACCCCTTAGGATTGGTGTTGTTTTGTGTTAATTGTAGTACGTGAAATCCGTGTACACAAGGTTACGAGTGGTTACACGGGCTAAATGTGGTAATTGATCGATTTAAGCTATGTAGATTCTTTTCATACATTTAATTGAATTGTCTATCACGACCCAATTTTCCCTCCGTGTGACGTCGTGACGGGCACCTAGTCTCTACAACTAGGTAAGCCTAACATTTTGCGAAATAATAAAATATAAATATAAATTGAACCAACTATTCAAAAATACACAACAATCCCAAAACCCGGAACATCGTGAATCACAAACTACAGGAGGAAAATCTAGTGTCTCTATACATCAGAGTCTATCAAAAAAATACAGAAGATAATGGACATGAGGAAGAGTAGAAGGGGACTCCGAGGTCTTCGGACGCGGCAGATATACTTTGAAGTCTCCAAAGTTGTCCCGGCTCACTGATAGTGCGGCTGATAAGGAGCACCTGGATCTGCACACGAAACAAAAATATGTGCAGAGAGTAGCATGGGTACACCACAATCGATACCCAGTAAGTTCCAAGCCTAACCTCGGTCGAGTAGTGACGAGGTCAGGTCAGGGCCCTACTGGTAAATATATAATAAAACAAGATAGAGTGTAATACCGCAATAAAATAAAGGCTGAAATCTAACAACAATGAAATCATAGAAGGTAATGGCTCAATACACAGAAACACAACAGGGGATCTCCCGAGATATCGTCTCGTAGTCCTAAACGTAAATGTGCAGTACATGGGGATCTCTCGGAATACCGTTCCATAGTCCCAAAGTAAATATGCAGTGCAGGAGGATCTCCCAGAATACTGTTCTATAGTCCCAAAGTAAATATGCAGTACAGGGGGACGTCGTGACGACACCTAGTCTCTACAACTAGGTAAGCCTAACATTTTGCGGATAATGAAATATAAATATAAATTCAACCAGCTATTCAAAAATAAACAACAATTCTGAAACCCGGAACATCGTAAATCACAAACTACATGAGGAAAATCTAGTGTCTCTA
>AWOL01S0131289.1:14896-28992 GCA_000715115.1 Nicotiana otophora
GACTTTGACACTCACTAAGGGTCAATAATATTAAAATAGAAATATTTAAATCAACATGATTTATGTGAATAACAATAATTTTCTTTAACAAGCGGAACTAATTACTTTTTCAATTTTAATAAATTTTTAATTTATCAATTAGTTTCACAAGTTGCAATAGAATGTTAAGGTATCGTGTAATTATTAGTATTAGGCACGATTTCTGCCGAGGTCATTCGGTCCGATCCAGAGTGACGTGTACACCGTCGAGGGATGTGCGGCACGATCCATAGATCCATCTATACTGCCGAGTTGTTCTGCCCGCTCCACAAGAAAGGAGTACATTTTCTTATGAACCTCCGGAATGAGAAGTTATTATAAGGCTAACATATAAGGATGTGAAATTTTTATTAACAGTCAAGTAATTTACACAAAATTCAAGTATATGCAATTTCGGTCTTTTACTATCTCCTCTAACAATTTCCAATATAATCCCAATATTTTAAATAAATAAAGGATGTAATTATCACAAGTAATTTATGACTTGAGTCCTAAACTACCCGGACATAGCATAATTAGTAGCTACACACATGTCATGACCCCAAATTTCCTCAGTAGGATGTCGTGATTTTCGCGCCCCGTTTTCTCACGAATGCGGGTTCGACATGTGATAACTCTTTTAAAGGAAGGTAATTAAAAGAGAAGAGTCACCACCTAATGATTTTTAAGGTGAGTTAGGGCACCTATTTATGAATAACTATGTTTTATCTAGTCTGCGTCACCAAAGATCGGGTAAGGGCTCAAATTACCTCAAAGAGAAGGTAATAGGCACTCCTCGAGGTCCACAACTATGGGTCCCGACCGAACTTAAATTATATGGATTTGTCTATGTGATCAAGTAAGCAAAGAGAGTACAAAATCTAAGAATTTTATTACAAAGAGATCTTGAATAGGGAGGTGCGGCTATTTTGCATTCTAATAGAAAAGAAAGAAAAGGGGGGTCCTAAGTGTTTTAGCCTAAAGGATCACCCCGTGCAACATAAATAATATTTCGTAACTCCCTTAAGATAGGGTGTTACTCATATTATCCAGCGGGAACAGACTATCATCTCCTGCTACCCGATTACTATGTTAAAGTTGCTTACCTAAGAGCGCACTAATTCAATTCAAAGTCGTACCCTACGCGTGCACTGCCCGTCCCATACCTATGGTTCAGGAGTTTTTGTACCTCTATTTGAATGATTCTAGACCTTATCTAGCCTACTCAAAAATATAAAACTAGGCGACAAATAAAACACATATTGGACTTCAAATATGGCAGTTAAGGGCTCAAGTTAGCCTCCACACTTAAGCAATAAATGCACGTAAAACAGGTTTTCATGTTAGGCCATTTCAGAATTAAGAACTTTAAGCCCTAAAGACATGATTTCTATATGACTATGCATTAAAACATACAAAAGGTTTCAAAGGCTAGGCGTTGCTTATCTCCAAATAATTATACGATTGTTGCATGCTGATTTGAGATTGCAGATTTCCAGCTATTTAACCTATAGATGTTGTGTCTAGGTATGAATCACTAAGTGACAATGAAATCTATTGGAGGAAACCCCAGAATTATTCATGCTTTCTAACAATAGCATACGCGAAACAGTATTTGAACGATTTAACATTAAGAAATTATGGCGAGTAATTATATCCTATAGGCAGGATCTCTAACGTTCAACACTTAGAGCTGATTTTATCGTCATACCTTAATCCAATAGGCATATTCTCTTGGTGACAGTGGAAAACGAACTAGTCAAAATACTGTAGGCATGATTTCTAGTGAATGCTGATGCGAATTGAAATCAATGACATTTATTCCTATAGGCAGGTTTGTTAGTAGCACGTAGCAGTAAGCATAATTGCAGCACTTTGAATTTATGTTTGCTAGCAGACTGTGTGTGTGTGTGTGTGTTTCCCCTAATGGCATAATTTCTGTAGTGCACATAGTGATGGAATAGCATATATATAAGAAGTAAATCATTGAGTCCTATAGGTATATTATCTACCCATTTGGTATGCAAATATTAAAAATCTATCCATTCCCCATTTTACTAACACCCCAATCGTTTATACAAATTTATTACATGCCCATTAATGATTAAGATACAAATGTTATACAAATAATAACAATAGGCCTACAGCCAGCCCAAATGAAATACCCGGCACTGTCTGGGCCTTCAGCAATTCTCACCTAGCATACCCAGACTTCTAACAAGGAGTCGTATTCTTCAACACAACCCCAGAATCCATAGAGAAGCCCAAAGTCAAATTCATATAACCATATTTCCAAGCATTGCATCATTTAAACCAACCGACTTAGATGTATAGCAGATAATAGGAAGAAAGGGGTTGAATGGGGGTAGTTTACGTTTCAGGGAATGACTAAGGACCCAAATTCTAGTGTGTCAGTGTTCACAAGGGCCTCAAATGGACCCCGAGCAGTGCTCACACTAGAGAGGTCAGCAGTAAAGCCTAGGTAGCCTTAGCTTTCAGCCAGCTAAGAATGAGAAATTTAAGATAACATAGGTAACAAGTGAAGGGGAGTGGACCAAGGTTGAGAGACAGGAATTGAGGGATACAAATATAACTTAAAACAGACATGGCCAAGTTAAGCATATAGAGCATATAATCGAACAGATCACAGGATTTAAAAGCAAGTTTAGTAAAGATTTAGAAGCAGGTTCGACGTTGAGCACATAGGCAGTCACATATTGGCAGAGTTAAGGAAAGAACAAGCTTGCAGGATTGACAAAGATTATCATGAACAAATGCCCAATACCAAACAGGTGAAAACCTAAAGGTCCAAATTATGCTAAGTATATATCCTAGCGTCATAAAATAGCCATGTTAATTTCACATCAGACAGTAGAACTGCATTAAACATGATGGGGCAACACAAATTATGACAATTACTGGTGGATCAAGTGAGGAAACAAATACTGAGGGACATATTAACAAGGAACTAGTCATGATTGGTAGAGAAGGATCTTAACACAGACTTAAAACATACTACATGGAAAGATTACCATTACAGAGATTCAGAACAGAATGGGAAAACAAGCTCATGACAGATAGTAAATGTAAACATTCAGGTTTTGGACACAATAGACTAATTAACTAAAGAAAGTAAAAATTATGCAGATGAAGCATATATAAATAACAAAATTGACATTTTAAGCAGAACTAAACACTAAATAGATGCTAACAAGTGCAAAGGTCACACACAACACTAGTTCAGAACACATTGGCTAAACAGATTTAAGAGAATCTAAATTTCACAAATTAGGCAAAAGTATGTTTCAGAGTAGCCACATTATTTGAAATTAAATGCTAAATATACCTAAAACTGAGGTAAAGCTAGCAGAATTGCACACAAGGGCAGTCCAAAAACATATTAAGCTATGAATTTTAGAAGTGAGAATGTATGCAAATCACAGACACATAAAAATAAAATTGCAGGAGTCCAGTAACTTACCAGTTAAACGAATACCAGTAAATAGCAAATATTCCACAAGAACCCAGAATCTCAATACGTCAAAGTTCCCAGGAGCTTCGAAAGAACTCCGAGCAATGCTCGCACCAAGAAAAGATTTAATAATAGAGTCTTAGTGGCCTTGGCTTTCAGCCGGCCAACAATAGAATACAGAACAAGAGAATAGTATGACAAAGCCTCAATTTTTTAGTGAAAATATTTCGATTCAAGGCTGTCCTAAAATGGAAATGGGGAGGGGTTTATATAGCAGTAAATATTGAACGAACAAACAAGAAAACAAAATAAATCAATCATCTAATAAGGAAAGGAGGCATGCAAAATCAGTTCAAAATCAATTTAGGAGAGAAATCCGGGAAACCCTAGTTCTTTTAGGGAAAATGTAAATCATAGAAATTCAAACGAAATCGGACTCAAAATCAAAGATTCGAACCCCTTTTTGTTCAATCTAGAGAGATCTTGCTTGCCAAACGTAGGCAAGCACCTAAGTAACACCATAAACGGATAATCAGTACCAAAAAGTTCCAAACATGGTAAGAAAATAATGGTCGAATCCCATTATTAATAGGATTAGGAAAAGGATTAAGGGGGGAGGTGGCTAGGGTTTCTCAGAGAAGAAGAGAGAGTAGAGAGTAGAGAGGATTTAGGGGCGGTGGAAATTGGGAATGGGTATTTAGGGTTTTGGCTTGGGGATATGAGATATGGGGATTTATTATGGGTCGTTGGTCATTGAAGATCAACGACCAGGATTGAATAAGAAATGGGGCGGGTTAAATGCAACGGGTCGCGACCGGATTTTTAAAGGGGTCATTTGGTTGGGTCCTGAAGAGTGAAGTGGAGTGGGACAAAGGTTTGGGCCTGATTTTGGTCCGGAAATAGCCTTGTATTCGGCTATAAATTAAATATGCAAAATTATTTTAAACATATATCATAAAAGAGATTAATAAATAATAAAAACATCACTTATGCAGTAAAAATGATTTAGAATGCTATCTTGACATTATAAAAAAATAAAAAATTCTATTTAGCACAAATAATACAAATAAAAGTAATTATGCATAGAATATATGCTATTATTGTAAAATTATGTAAATAGCTTAAAACTAATTATATGAAATGAAGTAAAAATATTATGAAACATATATATGGGTGCAAAATAATAAATTGGATGATTGAGTCATCACAAAATAATTTAAAGGATAATTAATAAATATTTGAACAATTTGAATGGAAGAAAAAATGATTTTGAAGTTTTAAAATTATAAGCAATTATGAAAAATACTTGTATAAATCTTGTAAATTAGATAATAATGCAAAATAATGTTTTAAAATATTTATACTTATTTAAAAAATATGAGGGCAAAATTGGGTATCAATAGGTGCCCCTCTTTACCCGGGAATGATGAAAGAGTTGTCGAGTAAAGAAAATGATGACCAATTTTGGCCGAATTAAATGAGGGATGATGTGATTTGGAAAAATAATGGGGGCCAAACCCTGGTTCCTGAGTTGCCTACATATCTCTAGTGTTATGGGAATCATGTTGTGTGTAGTTCTGGATCTAATGGTGAATGGAACCGATGGAGTTATTATAGGAATGGTCGTATATTTCGGAAAGGGTTCCTTTGGGTAGGATAGTATCAGATGAATTTATGCGAAGTCATGAATGCGCATTTGAAATGTCATGGATGTATCACTAAGCAAATATCTGAATGGTCATAGAGTAAAAGGTGGGTAATTGATGGTGGTTGGTTACGTTTGAAATAATTGCAGGATGTGAACATTGAACCGAAAACACGATGCATGCAAGTATATATGGATTATTACGAATATTCAAACTTGGTGCAAATTTCCGTTGGACCATGAGGGTTGTCTTTGGACGGTGAGGATGGTGTCCTTAGACCATAACGTCTTGGGCCATAAATCATGTGATAATGGATTCGCATGCCATGAAATGATGTCCTCGGGCCATGAGAATGGTGCCTCTGAACCATGACGCCTTTGAATAATGATGTGCATTTTTAAGAGATTCTCGGGCCATGGAATGGTGTCTTCCTGCTATGAGGATGATGCCTTCAGACCATGACGCCTTTGGAAAAAATGGCAATATTTCATCCCATGAAATGCAAAATATGATGTTTGGCCGTATGCGAAGATGAGACAAGACAAGGCTTAGTCTTGGGGTAAGATGAGGGAAATGCTTAGACCTAGGTGAGTAGAGGATAATGCTAGGTCTTAGATGGCATAAAGGAGATAGCATTTAATCATAAGGAAAGGGCAGTTCTTAGCCTTGTAGAATTAGGAAGGCAATGCTTAACCTCATGCAGGAAGAGGAGACAATGCTTAATCTCATGCAAGTAAGGGAAGCGATGCTTAGATTCATGCAGAAAAGGCAGTGCTTAGCCTTATGCAATTAAGGAGGCAGGGATTAGCCTCATGCAAATAGGGAGGCAGGTCTTAGCCTCATGCAAATGGGAGACAATTCTTAGTCTCATGCAAAGAAAGGCAGTGCTTAGCCTTATGCAGTTAAGGAGGCAGTGCTTAGCCTAATGCAAATAGGGAGGCAGGGCTTAGCCTCATGCAAATGGGAGACAATTCTTAGTCTCATGCAAAGAAAGGCAGTGCTTAGCCTTATACATTTAAGGAGGCAATGCTTAGCCTCATGCAAATAGGAGACAATGCTTAGTCTCATATGGAAAAGGCAATGCTTAGCCTTATGCAATTAGGGAGGCAATGCTTAGCCTCATGCAAATAGGAAACACTGCTTAGTCTCATGGGGAAAAGGCAATTCTTAGCCTTATGCAGTTAAGGAGCCAATGCTTAGCCTCGTGCAAATAGGAGACACTGCTTAGTCTCATACGAAAAAGGTAATGCTTAACCTTATGCAGTTAAGGAGGAAATGCTTAGACTCATAGAAATAGGAGACAATGCTTAGACTCATGCGGAAAAAAGGCAATTCTTAGCCTTATGCAATTAGGGGGGCAATGCTTAGCCTCATAAAAATAGGAGACACTGCTTAGTCTCATACAAAGAAAGATGGTGCTTAGCCTTATGCAGTTAAGGAGGCAATGCTTAGCCTCATGCAAATAAGAGATACTGCTTAGTCTGATGCAAAGAAAGGAAGTGATTAGTCTTATGCAGTTAAGGAGGCAGTACTTAGCCTTATGAAGTTAAGGAGGCAATTCTTAGCCTCATGTAAATAGGAGACAATGCTTAGTCTCATGCGGAAAAGGCAATTCTTAGCCTTATGCAAGAAGGGAGGTAGTACTTAGCCTCATATAAAGAGGGATACAATGCTTAGTCTCATGTAGGGAAAGGCAATGCTTAGCCTTATGCAAGAAGGGAGGCAATGCTTAGACTCATGATGAGTGATAGTGAGAAAGCAAAGTATTTCTTAGCTGGAGATGTTTGCGCTAGATAATTTGTTGTCTTGAAGGTAGTGACCTGATGTGTCTGCAGATATTGTTGTCTTAATGTGCCTACATCCAAAGAAAGATTGTGAGTTTTGTGGGGGAAGGTTGGTCTGTGCTTTCACCTTCTTGCTTTGCTTTTTCTCCTATCTTGAGATCCTGTTTGAGTTTCCCTAGGCAGCATCTTGCTGTTATACAAATAAAGTATTTTCGAAAAATATGCGTACATTTGATGAGAGTAGTTATTTTAAATATAGTAGTATGCAATATTAAGTAATCTAGATGAGCCAATGACTGTGACATCTTTAGAGACATTGTGACCTCCTTGCTTTAGAATTTTGAGGGTCCTCCTCAAAATTCTTCCCCAGTTTAAAAACAATCCTTTGACTGTTCTGCGTATGATGAAGTTGGCCGGACTAGCTTTAGATTTTTAAGGGTCCTCCTCAAAATGCTGCCCCAGTTTCTGACCATGGCAAAAATGAAGATTTTATTAAGATGTGACCGAACCCATAGGATTGTCTACGTATCCCCTCTTAAATAGGAATCAAGTCAAGCGTAGTTCAGTTACACCAGATGAAGAGATGTAAACAATCTAAACATAGTATCCCTTGACTGCATCTGAGTTGATAGGTTTTGGCCAGATTTCTCTGTCCATTTCTGCAAGTATGAGTGATCCTCCTGTTAGTGCTCTATGAACCATGTTGGTCCCTTGCCAATTGGGTAAAAATTTCCCTTTTGCTTCATCTTGATGCGGGAGATCCGCTTTAGCACCAACTGCCCCGGTGTGAATTCTCTAGGCCTGACCCTTTTTTTGAAAGCTCTAGACATTCTGTTCTGGTAGAGTTGACCGTGACATACCACATTCATTCTTTTCCCATCAATGAGAGCCAGTTGTTCATAGCGACTTCGTATCCATTCTGCATCACTGAGTTTAGCCTCTTGTATGATTCTCAAAGAAGGAATTTCTACTTCGGCGGGAATAACAGCTTCAGTACCATAGACCAGCAAATAAGGAGTTGCCCCAGTTGATGTACGAACCGTGGTATGATATCCAAGTAGGGCAAATGGTAGCATCTCGTGCAATTGTTTGTGATTATCTACCATCTTCCTTAATATATTCTTGATGTTCTTATTGGTGGCTTCCACAGCTCCATTCATTTGCGGCATGTATGCTGTGGAATGTTTATGCTTGATCTTGAGGGTTTCACACACGGATCTCATCAAATCACTGTTAAGGTTGGCGGCGTTGTCGGTGATAACTGATTCCGGCACCCCGAACGATCCCTAACGAAATTTGTGATGACCTTCTTAGTTATAGCCTTGTAAGATACGGCTTCAACCTATTTTGTGAAATAATCTATGGCCACTAGAATGAACTTGTGCCCATTTGAAGCGTGCGCGTTTGATTGGACCGATGAAATCCATTCTCCAATCGGAGAAAGGCCAAGGTGCACTTGTTGCATTGAGTTCATTGGGTGGCACTCGTATTATATCAGCATATACTTGGCATTGATGACACTTTTGGACATACCTGATGCAGTCTGTTTCCATAGTCATCCAAACATATTCTGCTCTTAATATCTTCTTACCTAATACAAAGCCATTCATGTGCGGTCCGCAAGTTCCGACATGTATCTCTTCAACAATTTGGATGCTTCCTTGACGTCGACACACCATAATAATCCTAGATCTGGAGTTCTTCTATACAAAATTCCTCCGCTTTAGAAGAAGTGGTTGGATAATCTTCGGAGTATGCATTTCTGAGTATGATTTGCGTGCTCCGGGTACTCTCTTTTTGCCAAATATTCTTTAATGTCATGGAACCATGGATTTCCATCCATTTCCTCTTCAACATGAGCACAATAAGCTGGCTGATTATGAATCCCTACTGGGATAGAATCGATGAAATTCTTGTCTAGGTGTTGTATCATGGAAGATAAAGTGTCCAGTGCATCTGCGAACTCATTCTGGATTCTCGGAACATGTTTGAACTCTATTTTTGTGAATCTCTTCATCAACTCTTGTACATTGTACAAATATGGTAATATCTTGGTATTTTTTGTATCCCATTCTCCTAGAACCTGATGTACCAAAAAGTCTGAATCTCCAACTACCAACAATTCCTCAACGTTCATGTCGATGGATAAACTGAGTCCTAAGATGCAGGCCTCATATTCTGCCATGTTGTTAGTATATGGAAACCTGAGTTTTGCGGATACTGGATAGTGTTGACTCGTTTCTGATACTAAAACTGCTCCAATACCCACTCCTTTGAAATTCGCAGCCCCATCGAAGAACATTCTGCAACCATCATAGGCTTCGGTGATATCTTCTCCTACGAATGATACCTCTTTATCGGGAAAATATGTTTTCAGTGGTTCATACTCTCCATCTACATGATTGTTTGTTAGATGATCCGCCAATGCTTTCCCTTTGACCGTCTTCTGAGTTACATAGATGATGTCGAACTCACTTAGTAGTATCTGTCATTTTGCTAACTTTCTCGTAGGCATGCGTTTCTGGAAGTTATATTTTAGCGGATCCATCCTTGATATGAGATATGTGGTGCAGGCACAAAAGTAGTGCCTTAACTTTTGAGCTATCCATGTCAAAACGCAGCATGTGTGTTCCAGCAAAGAACAGCGTACTTCGTAGGGTGTGAACTTCTTACTCAGATAGTATATGGTCTGCTCCTCTCTTTCCGTCCCATCGTATTGTCCCAAGACACAGCCAAAAGCCCCATCTAGTATAGATACATAGAGTAGCAGAGGTCTCCCAGGTTCCGGTGGGACCAGAATTGGTGGTTTGGATAAGTATTCCTTGATCTTGTCAAAGGCTTTCTGACACTCTTCAGTCCAACTTGTTGCAGCGTCTTTCTTCAACATTTTGAAAATCTGTTCACAAATCACAGTTGATTGTGCTATGAAACAGCTGATATAGTTGAGACACCCTAAGAAACTCATCACGTCTTTCTTGTTCTTTGGAGGTGGCAAGTCCCGGATAGCTTTGACCTTTGACGGGTCCAATTCAATCCGTCGGCGGCTGACGATGAATCCTAGCAATTTTTCAACAGGGACTCCGAAGGCACACTTTGCAGGATTTAGTTTCAGATTGTACCTTCAAAGCAGATTAAATAATTTTCTCAAGTCTTCTATATGATCTGTGCCTTTTTTAGATTTGATGATGACGTCATCCACGTACACCTTTATCTCCTTGTGTACCATGTCATGAAACATGGTTGTCATGGCCCTCATATAAGTGGCTCCAACATTCTTTAGGACAAATGGCATTATTTTGTAACAATATACTCCCCATGGTGTAATAAAGGCTATCTTTTCGGCATCCTCTTCATCCATCCAGATCTGATGATTTCCCGCGAAGAAATCCACAAAAGACTGGAGTTCATGCTTGGCACAGTTGTCGATTAGTATGTGTATATTAGGTAACGGGAAATCATCTTTGGGACTTGCTCTGTTTATATCCCGATAATCGACACATACTCTGACATTCCCATCCTTCTTCGGAACCGGCACAATGTTGGCTAACCAAGTCGGATATTGAACCACTCTAAGAACTTTGGCTTTGATTTGCTTAGTGACTTCCTCTTTTATCTTCAAACTCATATCTGGCTTGAATTTTCTGAGCTTCTGTTTCACTGGTGGACATATGGGATCTGTGGGTAACTTGTGAGCCACTATGGATGTGCTCAGACCAGTCATATCATCGTAAGACCATGCAAAGATGTCTTCATACTCCATCATGAACAGGATGTACTCTTCCTTCTCTGACGGTGATAGATGAATGCTTGTACTCTTCCTTCTCTAGCTGTTTCGGAATCCCCTAAGTTAACCGTCTCAGTCTCGTCCAAATTAGACTTAGGCTTGTTTTTAAAATTTTCTACTTCTCTAACAATTTCCCCAGGTATTACATCCTCTTCCAGATCCTCTGAATCACTATCCTTACGTTGCGTTGTCTCATTATATGTCACAGTCGTAGATTCGTCGGGATAGGTAATAATAATGTTGTAGAGAAAAAATGTAAAGAATAACAATAAATACTAAAAATAACAATGCATTAAATAAATCTTGAAAATATCAAACAAGTATGGCTCAATGGCTCGATGACTCGAGCAATTATTTCAAAACAAAATATGCTTAAAACAAAATACTAAAAATGTCTTAGATGCTCATAAAATTGTTTTCAAAAATAAATGATGCTAATTTCGAGGATACCCAGGAACTCAACGGGCCCTTGATGGTGCAGCAGTTCAGTTCTTGAGAACAACTCCTTTCTCCACGGTTTGAATAATAAGGCCTTTCTCCTCCTCCTCCTCAACTATCACACTGCAGTCTATGTCTTCATCATCCAGAAATAGCTTCCTTATGCCAGCTAGAGCTTCATCTTCTTCATACCCCCACATCATGTCAGATTGATGAAATGTCTGGTGTAAATGTGGTACCGATTGTTCCAGCAGATAATAAGGACCATGCCATGGTGGCGGCCAATTCTGACACTCTTGCCAGGTGTATTCATACCCAAGCCCAGAAGTTGTACCATGACGCTTCAACTGTACCAATTTGGTGATCCCCTGGCGATTGTTGCCGAGACCCTTGTCGGGTTTATATCATGTCCATAGCAATATACTTTCTATCTTGTTGCTCCACCATTTGTCTTTTTCAATTGCGTTGATGCGCTCAATGCAATGGTATGTTTCTTCACCCAGCTTCCTCATGTTCTCGATGATTAGAACAGTCTGATTGGTATAGATGGGATTACTCCTATCTCCATGGATGATCACTTCCTGATGATTCCAGTCAAACTTCACAACTGATGCAGAGTAGAAGCAACGGCCCCAATGGCATGTATCCAGGGTCGTCCCAATAATAGGTTGTAGGTACCAGATATGTCCAATACTTGAAACTCAACATCAAACCTGGTTAGGCACATCTGTAGGATGAGGTTGGTCTCCCCAATTATGGCCCTTTGAGACCCATCAAATTCTTTCACATTCATACTTCCTGCTCGTATCTCGTGCAGACCTTTACCCAGCCTCTTCAGAGTAGTCAGCGGACATATGTTGAGACTTGAACCCCCATCTATCAGGATCCTGGCGATGAATTTATTCTCAAATTGCACTGTAATATGTAGTGCCCTGTTGTGACTAAGTCCTTCCGGTGGCAGCTCGTCTTCATGAAAAGTGATCTTGTGACTTTCCAACACTTACCCTATCATGTTGGCCATTTCTCCACTGGTGATATTATTGGGTACGTAGGCTTCATTCAACACTTTCATCAGGGCATTCCTATGTGCCTCAGAGTTTTGTAGAAGTGATAAAATGGATATTTGAGCAGGGGTTTTGTTCAGATGATCAACCACAGAATATTTTCTTGCTTGCACCTTTCTCCAAAGGTCATCCGGGGCAGTCTCAATGACAAGCGGCTTAGATGCAGCTTCTTTGCTCGTTCCTCCCAAATGCTCGGGTGTATAAACCCTACCGGTTCTGGTCATGCCTTGCGCTGTACTTGTTTCTTCCATTTTTTATTTTCCTTTCCTTCTTGCTTCCGCAACATAATCCCATAATATGGTATTAGACTTATAAGACGGCGTAGGTGCTACCATCACGGTAAAGGGTGTTGTTACTTCAACCTCAAACGGAGTTGGTGCGACTACCTTAACTTCAATTGGTGCCTGAGTTTGTACCACGATAGGTGTGAGAGTGACTAGAGATGGTTTAGGATTATCCCCTTCTCGAATGAGTCCAATGGCCCTTCCGAGTCCCATTCTTCATTGGTATCTATCACGTTTACCCCTTCACCCATATGATCTGAGAGAGGATTGTTACGGACATTGGGTGCAGCCTCATTTGCTTGTATGACTTCGGTGTCAATTAATGTCTGAATCTTGTCCTTAAAAGTATGACACTCATCAATAGTATGACCCTTCATGCCTGAGTGATAGGCACGTGTCTTATTTGGGTTAATCCACTGGAAAGAGTTTTCCATAGCAACAGCGGGAATAGGAGTGACATAACCGACAGCCTTTACACTCTTGTATAGTTGGTCTATGGGTTCAGCAATTGGAGTGTATTGTCTGGGTTGTCTACGGTCGAAATTTGGTCTTGGTTTGTGGTAATTTTGACGGGTTGGTGGTGAGTGGTAGTATGTTGGTTGGGTGTTATAGGTATGGTAAGTGGCGGCAGGTTGTTGGTATCTGGGAGGTGAAGGCCAATTTGTGGGTGGAGGTGTTTGGTATGGGAGAGGAGACTTTGGACCTTGGGCTACCATTACTACACCCACTTCTTTCTTCTTGGAGATACCTCATGACTGCAAAGCTTTATTTGTGGCTTGGAGTGCTTCAGAGTTTGTCACTATTCCGCTTTTGATACCTTCTTCTATTCTTTCTCCCAACTTGATGATGTCAGAAAATTTATGGTTTTCAATGACCATCAATCTTTCGTAGTATTACGGGCCCTGAGCTCTGATGTAGAACTTATTTATTTGTTCTTCTTCAAGAGTCGGCCTTACTTTTGCGGCTTCAGACCTCCACCGAGTACCATACTCGCGGAAAGTTTTTGTTGGTTTCTTCTTGAGATTCTAAATGTAGAAAACGTCTGGTGCATTTTCTGTGTTAAACCTGAACCGATCCATGAAATCTGACGTCATGCTCCCCCAATTAACCCATTTTTTTGGGTTCTGACTGATGTACCAAGACAAGGCATCTCCGATGAGGCTCCTCATGAATAGCTTCATACGGATTCATTCATCCTTGCCAACCCCTACAAGTTTGTCACAATACATTCTCAAATACACCTTCGGATCACCAGTTCCGTCGAACATTTTGAACTTAGAAGGTTTGTAACCTCTGGCAGTTCTACATCTGGTTGAATATACAAATCCTCATAATTCAAACCCTCAATGTCCTAGTAAGCTTCTTGAGTTCTTCCGCCATGTTCTTGATGAGCAGGTCCTTCTCGGTAGATTTAGGTATATATAGGATCTGTTGTGGGGTATGGGGTACATTTTCCACATATATGGGATTTCTTTAATGGACTCCGGGAATCTGGGCATAATGGTGGTTGTTGGTTGAGTTTTGGGGATCAGGGGTAGGTTGCGGTGCATTCTGAGGAGTGTGATAAGTGGTGGTTTGTGGATATTGAGTCGGATGGTGATGGTGT
>AWOL01S0131305.1:10206-25972 GCA_000715115.1 Nicotiana otophora
AATTATGTAAAATAACCAATTACTCCTTATGTGCGGGAAAAGATTCTGAGCAATAAAATGGAGGAAATGAATCTAACGAAAAGGGAAAGAGAAGCGGATAAATCAATCAAAGAAGATGGCAAAATCAATTAAAATAGTTATTATAGGAAGGATCTAAATCAAAGGAGATTACGGGCACGAAATTATCCTCTAAAGATTCTCCTACATAATGACGTCAATCGAAGACATCAATCAAGGGATTTGGCAACGGGAATATTCTCTCATTTAAGGAAGAAATCACTCAAGCCCGCGAGCCAAGACAAGTCAACAGAAGAATCAATCTAAAAAGAATCAATCTACGAATCCATCTGAATACAACTCCCTTGGGTTCGCAATCTCTCAAAAAGATGTACAAGACTTGAAGGCCTCGAGAAGTATAAATACCTACACTAGCTTTGAAAAACATACTTTGATCAATCCAACTTCAATCTCGGCATTGTATCAATTATAGAGAGAAGAACGAGTGACATAAGTTGTTGGTGTATAACATCAACTCATCTGTACTAAGCCACTTCATACTTGAAAGAGATCACCCTTGCAACCCAAGGGGACTGGACGTAGGATTCACTCTGAATCCGAACCAGTATAAAAACAAACTGTGTCATTTACTTTCTGTAATTTATCTTTTACATTCTATTCCTGAAAAGTTGAGTCGACTACCTCGAAAAAGAAAAGAAAAATTACAATTCACCCCCATCTTGCACTTTCAATTGGTATCAGAGCAGGTTCATACTTTTGCTTAATAGTTTCTGAGAAAAGATCATGGCCAATCATATAACTGTTGGAGAACTCTTTCAAGAGTGAACGTCACAAGTCAGGCCACCATACTTCAATGGACAATACTTTTATCACTGGAAAGTGCGAATAGAAATCTATGCAAAATCTTATGATGTGAAAGTATGATGTGTTATCAAAAAGGGAAACTATTCACTACCAGCAATAGCTCAACCACCCGTTGATCGTGAAGATACAGATGAATACACAGATGAATAAATGGCGATCGTTCAAGTTAATACTAAGGCACGAAACATGTTGTATAACTCTATAAGTGGAGAAGAGTATGAGAAGATTTCAAGCTGTGATATGGCTAAAGAAATGTGGGACAAATTGGAGGTCACCTATTAAGGAACCACCAAAGTGAAAGAAACTCGGATAAATATGTTAGTTCATGACTATGAACTCTTCTAGATGAAAGAAGGAGAATCCATTGAGGAAATGTTCGCAAGATTCAGCAAAATCATTAGCGATTTGAAACCTTTTGGTAAATCCTATTCAAGTAGTGACCAATTTCGAAAAATCCTAAGGAGTTTACCTACCACTTGGCAGACGAAAGTAGTTGCACTCGAATCTCAAGATCTAAACAAACTTTCATATGATGAACTCAGGGGAGATCTTATAGCATTTGAGAAAACCCATCTCAAGAAGACAAGTCAGGAAGAAAAGAAGAAAACGGTTGCCTTCAAATCTACAACTGAAGGACCTGAAAATGATATTGATGATGATCCAGAAGCCTTTGAAGATGAAATTGCTATGGTATCAAGAAACATGGATGGGTTAATAAGAAAGTATAGAAATACAAGAAGGGGAAGGATGCCATCTAAGTAAACCAAGTAATACAATGAACAAGACAAGAATGGTGGGAAGTGTTATGAGTGTGGAAGGTATGGGCATGTTCAAGTTGAATGCCCTAATCTTAAAATAAAAGTCTTTAGAGGGTTCAGCAAAAATAAATCCTTCGAAAGTTGGAGTGATGATCAAAACACGAAGAAATAGCAAATCTATGCGTCATGACCATCCTGGAAAATGACATGAACATATACTCTGGCTGCTGGACTGATGAAGATACATCAGACGATGTATGCAATGAAAATACTAAAAATTATTTCATGGCACGAGGTGAAACAAGCGAGGTAAGATCTTATAACTATGATAGATGTAATGAATTACGGGACATTCGTGACCTTACTCTAAAAGAGTCTATAAAATATTGAATTAATTAAGGAGACTCAATAGGGAAAAGAAAGACTCAGAACTTAAGCTTGAAGTCTGTGAAATCGAATGAGATGTACTTCAAGATGAAGTTCAGGAATTGCAGATGCAACTAAATGACATGCGCAAATCCACCAGTTACAGTTCAGTCAAGTCTAACCAATCGACTTACAAGTCAACTGAAAAAGGACTGGCTAGAGATGAGTCCACAGGTACTAACACAAGTGGTAGATCAAAAACTGGATCAACTCCTATGCGTCACTACTGTAACAAAATTGGACACAAATATTTCTTTTGCCGATTTCGTATAATCAAATGTTTCAGGATGGATTTGGAAACCCAAAAACAATCCTGATCCTAGTAGAACTGACCAGCTTGGGTACCTAAAAAAGGTGACAATTCTATTTTGCAGGAACACCACAGAAAGAGCTGCAAAGGAAAATGGTATTTAGACAGTGCGTGTTCCAGTCACATGACGGGTGACAAAAATCTGTTCAAAGAAGTCACAAAAATAAATGGTGAAAGTGTCAAATTTGGTGATGACTCAAAAGGAAAGATAGTTAGTACCTGTACAGTTCCATTCGGAAATAATTATGATATTACAGAGCTATATCTTGTAAATAGACTCAACTACAATCTTTTGAGCATAAGTCAGCTATGTGATTTGGGATATGATATAAAATTCAAAAAAACAAGATGTTCCATTGAGGATGAAACATGTAAAATTATTCTTCCAGAAAAAAGGTATGGAAATGTTTATATTCTTGATGGCATTGAAAATCTAGACAGTCACATTTGTCTAGCATCCATTTCTGACGATCCATGGCTTTGGCATAAAAAACTTGGTCATACAAGCATGCATCTTATTGAAAAACTGTCCAAGCATGATTTAGTTATTGGTCTTCCCAAATTCAACTTTTCTAGAAACCATATATGTGATGCTTGTTAGATTGGTAAATAAACTAGAAACTCATTCAAAACCAAGGATATTATGTCCACTACCAAGCTATTGCATTTACTTCATATGGACATGCTTGGACCCACTAGAACTGCCAGCCTTGGAGGTAAACGTTATGCTTTTGTTATTGTTAATGACTGCTCACATTTTACATGGGCAATTTTCTTATCTCATAAAGATGAAGCTCTAAAATATTTTGAGATTTTCTGCAAAAGAATTGAAAGGGAAAAAGGGGATCTGATCACAACCATCCAAAGCGATCATGGAGGAGATTCTGAATGCAGATCCTTTGAAGAATTCTGTAATGATCAAGGGTATATACATAACTTCTCATCCCCAAGATCACCTCAGCAAAATGGAGTAGTTGAACGCAAGAATAGAACTCTACAAGATATGGAAAGAACAATGATACTAGAACATTCACTGCCAAATCACTTCTGGGCAGAAACAGTCAGTACAATGATGGTAGGCTATAATTCCTCATTTTAGTCACTTATTGCACTCTAATTTACTGCACCGTACTCATGTTGAGCTTTAATTAGTAGTGTTTTATACTTATTATGTGTTTTATGCCGTGTAGGAGTGATTCCGAGTTATTTAGATGTTATTGAATGAATTCAAGCTATTCAGGAGTTTTGAAGTCTGAGTAAAAGCCCAAGGATTAAGTTGGGATCGTGTTCGGGGATCAACGGATGATAGTGCACTTTAAGAACGAAACAAAGAATCGAGTAGACATACTGCACATTGTCGAGTAAAATAAATATAACTTTTCGCTCAGAAATCCGTTTGGGCTCCACAATATATCGTTGGAAAGATATTTAAAAAGTCTACAACTTTCATGTTTTACATTTTCCAAAATGTCTAACTGCCGAGGTGCATGGGGCGGCGCGAGGCGCGGCACGGCTGTGCAAAATATGCCCAGAAAGTGATTTTACAAATGTTCTGGAATTCTCTACTGAGTATGTTCCCAATTCCGCTAAAAAAGATATTTTTGTACGGAGTTTATTTGAGGGATAGTTAAATACATAGGAAAAACACCATTTCTGGACTTTTGACATACCTTAGACCTAGGGAAGCTAAGGAGAAGAGGGAGAAGCAAGAGCACAAGGATTCTATCCTTCCTTCCTCACTCAAGATCTGGGTTTGGATTGTATTTATGTTTTTCTATAGTTTTATTTCATTTGTGAAGAACTTCTCCATGTTTATGGAGTAAATCCTTTTGGGTTTTGATGGATTTGGTATATTGATGATTGTTTGTGGATTATAACTCTATTTTTATGTATTTGAATCGTTTTTGGAAGATTTAATTATTGCATCTATGTTCACTTGTTCTTGTAATCGAAAGAGGCATAACTTGTGATATATTTGCACTATGTTATTGGTTGAGTTCATAGATTCTTCTAAGTAATCGAAAGAGGCTAGTTGAATCCTTGAAACCTAGTTAGGAGGATAATCGAAAGGGGTTCTCCTAAAGATCAATCTATTACGAATTCTTGCATATCTTCACCGAGCTTAAATTGGTTCATATTGTGAGGCTGAAACTTAATAGAGAGAGGAGTTTCTACTAAACATTTGTACTAATAATTAAGTGAATTCGAAAGACTCACTTGAACATTATAAGTGAATTATCTAGAGTTAGATCCCGTACAATTATCTTGCACTTATCCTATCAACCCATATTTTTTCCCATTGATAACTTCCTTGCTTACCTTTGTTGAAATTGTCATTAGTCAATAGTTTAGGTTCTTATTTAATTTCAATTCTTAATTGCATAAATCTCCATTGTTGATCTTCCTGGATAGCAATCGAGCTACGAACTACGAGAATACTGTTTAACTCTAATCCCTGTAGATACGATAATTATACTATATTATCTTTGACTAGCGAGCACAATTTAAGTGCGTGTTTTGCGGTTGTCATACAACATGTCATATTCTCAACAGGTGCCTCATAAGACCTATTTTGAAGAAGACTCCATATGAATTATGGAAAAGTGAGAAGCCAAATATTGGATACTTTTACCCGTTCAGAAGTAAGTGTTTCATTCACAACAATGGTAAGGATAACCTTGGAAAATTTGACCCAAGGAGTGATGAAGGTATTTTTCTTGGTTACTCTATTAACAGTAGATTATTTAGAGTTTACAACACACGTACATTATCTGTAGAAGAATCAGTGCATGTTATATTCGATGAAAATAACTCTGTAGCCGGGAAAAGAATCATTACAGGTGATGAAGACACCAACCACGAAATTTCACAGACAAATAAATCACAGAAGTCAAATGATATCCCAGATATAGTCACGGAGTCGACTAATGAATCTGTGATCAATCCTGTTGAACCACAAAAGGAGTCGACTACTTCAGCAGTTGGAACCCGACCGAATGAATGGAGAAGTGAACCTGAATATCCTCAAAAATTCATCTTAGGGGATCTAAGCGAAGGGATAAAAATCAGAGGGTCTATAAAAAAGAAAGCAAATATTGCACTCATCTCTCAAGTAGAACCAAAGAAAGTTGATGAAGCCCTAAAGGACTCCAGCTAGATACAAGCCATGCAGGATGAACTGGATCAATTCGACATAACCAAGTTTGGGAATTAGTTCCTATACCTGCAAACGCTACTGTAGTCAGAAAAAGTGGGTATTTCAAAACAATCTAAATGAAGAAGAAAAGGTAGTAAGAAACAAAGCCAGACTAGTAGCTCAAGTCTACTCACAGCAGGAATGAGTCGACTATGATGAAACCTTTGCACCGGTAGCACGGTTAGAATCAATTCGTATATTGCTTGCCTATGCATCTTTCAAAGGTTTTAAACTATTTCAAATAGATGTCAAAAATGCTTTTCTAAACAACCTCCTGATTTTGAAAACTCACAATTTTCTTATCATGTGTACAAGCTAGCTAAAGCTCTTTATGGACTCAAACAAGCTCATCGAGCTTAGTATGAAAGATTGAGTTCATTTTTAACTAATCATGGGTTCACCACAGGTAAGGTGGATACTATTTTATTTATCAAGAGATCCCTGAAGGTAATCTCATTATTCAAATCGATGTAGATGATATCATATTTGGTAGTACTAATCTTCTTTTATGCAAGGATTTTTCAAATCCCATGCAAAGTGAGTTCGAAATAAGTATAATGGGAGAGTTAAACCTTGGAATACAAATCCATCAATTAGAAAGTGCAATAATCATCTGCCAAACCAAGTATACAAAGGAATTGATTCAAAAATTTGGAATGAGCAATGCCAAATCAATTGGATTTCCTATGAGTCTGTCTACAAGTTTAGACAGGGATGAACAGGGAAAACCAGTAGACAAAACCAAGTATCGTGGAATGATTGGATCACTACTATATCTTATGGCGAGTCGATCAGATATCATGTTCAATGTTTGTAAATGTGCCAGGTTTCAGTTAGCTCTTAAAGAGTTTCACTTAATAGCAGTAAAGCGAATTATTCGTTGTCTAATTAGAACCACCTCGTACGAACTTTGGTATCCTCACTCTAACAATTTTAAACATGAGGGTTTTTCAGATGTCGATCTTGCAGGTGACAAGGAGGACAAAAAAGCACAAGTGGGACTTGTCAATTACTAGGAAAACTACTAATCTCCTGGAACAGTAAGAAACAGGGGTCAGTGGATCTTTCCACAACTGAAGCAGATTACATTGCAATTGAACAATGTTGTGCTCAATTTCTATAGATGTATCATCAATTGGGTAACTATGAATTATCTTTTTAAGCCTCTTCAAATATTATGTGATAATTCAAGTGTTATTTGTCTATCAATGAATCCTGTGCATCATTCTACAGCTAAGCATATAGATATTAAGCACCATTTTATTAGAGATCATGTTCTTAAAGGCAACATAGTATTATTATTTGTAATTTTTATTGATCAATTAGCAGACATTTTTACAAAATCCTTATTAGAAGACAGATTTTGTGCATTACGAGACTCTCTTGGCATTATTTCCATAAACTCATAACTTTAGGGCCTTTGTGGTATTTTTAATTATTATTGTATCTTAGTTTAATTATTTTCATAAGTGTGTAAGATGCATTAATTGTGTGTCAGTTACTTTTCCCTTTTCACACCTTTTCACGCCTTTTCAGAGACCGGTCAATCATTGTGTCAAATCTCTGATGCCTTTTCGTTTGTACTCAATCGCCGTTTATCACATGTTTTAAGTTCAAAGCTTCTTCTGTCTCTATCATATTGTTTTGTATCTCCAATACCTTGTTCCAAGCCCTACCATGGCAGTGCACTCCAAAAATCCCTCTGTTTCCACCCCCAATATTACTCGCTCTAAGGCAAAACCCTCTTCTCAGCCTCTTGAACCAGTTAATCTGGGATCAGACAACTCCGAAGACTTTGCCTCCTTTCAAGATCTCTCAAATACTGCTCGCAGTCTCAATGAGAATGCCCTAGGAAAACGACCCATGGCAGACTTTCCTGAAACCTTCACTCCTAAAAAGCCCTAAACTGATCTCTCCAGTTCTCTTGAGTCTGACCTAAATTTCTGGGATACTCCAAACATGGATGCCTTCATTGCCTTCAAAGACAAGCTTGTCGCTCATGGCAGAGTTGTCGACTTAAATGTCATGGACAACCTCAACTGCAAAGTGAAAGAACTCTTCGACTTCCAAGGTTGAAAAATCTTTCTCTCCTTGCCTCCTCCACAGGTATATGAACCCTTGTTAGAATGTTCTATGCTAATCTTCACTCTAGCAAACCTGATAAATTAGAAACCTTGGTTCTTGGCAAACGTATTATTCTGGATTGTGCTCTGTTTGTTACTATTTTTCAATGTAGCTGTTCTAGTTTTTCTATGCTCTTTAAGAATACCTGGCCTGAGGATTTTAAAATCTCTTTTGATCAAGCTAAAAAGTGTATAGGTGAATCACCCTCTCACTCTCTCCCTAGTCAACCAGGACCTAGTGATGTTTGTTTTGAAACTCGTGTCTTAGCACATATTGTAGAAACCACTCTTGTTCCAAGAACATGATCCTTCCCTACCTTCTCCCAGCGTGATACCTTCTTAGTTTACCGCCTTCTAACCAAGCACAATGTCAAGTTGTCCTCTTGGGTCATCAATTTCATGATATAAAGTGTCGATGATCCCATAAGTCTTCCTTATGGTATGGTTATCACCCATATGCTAGAAGCCAACAACATATCCCTTGTTGACCATCCCTACATCACTGTCACCTCGTCTTATAATTCCAGGGGATTTGCTAGCATGGGTTATATTTCTGTAAAGGGTGCCTGGGTCAAGAAATAAGATGGTGAAACCAAGACTGTCCCCTCCGATTCCAAGGCAAAAGCTCTTTTGTCTCACCCTAGTATAATTGATTCTGACCTCTCGAAAAAGCTTGTCTCCATCAATGAAACATTGTCTGTCATCAAAAACTCTTTAACCTCTATGCAAAGTCAAATTGAAGATATCCATGAAATGGCAGAGTAGACAGGGTCCGACGTGTCCAAGATTCGAGTGCAGATTCTCAAGACTACAGAAAAAGTAGTAAGGGCCTTCAAAGATATGCATGAAAGAATTGATGGAGTCTCTGCCACAATGAATGCTAGCTTTGATCGCCTCAAGGAGGCAGTTTGCAACACTTTTACCTACTTTCTACCTCGCTGATGTTTGGTCGTTTAAGATAATTTTCTTTTTGCTTTATTTTTTGTATTGATGTTTGAGTTATGGAGTGTACTCTTAGGACAAATACTATTTATTTCCCTGCTTTTATTTTGTTTTTATTGATTACAAAGGGGGAGAAATATTAAGCAAGCTTAAGGTATGCGTTTTTATGCATGCTTCTGTGTTTTCTTTTTTGTGCTCTGTTTTCAACTTGCAGGTACACTATACGGTATATAACTGAGGGGGAGTCGGCTACAAATGAGGCGAATAAGACACAACATAATGTACAATTGAGGGGGGAGTCGGCTAGACACATCTACCAAGAAATGCGGATTAAAGGAGAGTTGACTACAACACACTCAAGGCAGCTGATCAATAGGGAAGTATTTTTATTTTTATTTTGTCATCATCAAAAGGGGGAGATTGTTAGATCTCAGTAAATTTCAATGATGCAAAATAACCAATTACTCCCTATGTGCGGGAAAATATTCTGAGCAATAAAATGGAGGAAATGAATCCAACAAAAAAGGAAAGAGAAGCTGAAAAATCAATCAATGAAGATGGAAAAATCAATTAAAAGAGTTATTATAGGAAGGATATAAATCAAATAAGATTATGGGCACGAAATTATCAGTTAAAAATTCTCCCACATAATGAAGTCAATCGAAGGCATCAATCAAGGGATTTGGCAATGGGAATATTCTCTCATTTAAGGAAGAAATCACTCAAGCCCGCGAGTCAAAACAAGCAGCAGAATAATCAATCTACGAATCTGTCTGAATACAACTCTCTTGGGTTCGCAGTCTCTCAAAAAGATGTGCAAGACTTGAAGGTCTCGAAAAGTATAAATGACTACTACACTAGCTTTGAAAAACATACTTTGATCAAACCAACTTCAATCTTTTTGTTCTACTTCAAACAAAACAATGTAATCTGCTTTAGATTCCTTGTGTAACAAAGAATAGAAAGGCGATAGAAAAGAACACTAGTGAGGCATTGTATCAATTATAGAGAGAAGAACGTGTGACATAAGTTGTCGGTGTATAACAACATCAACACATCTATACTAAGCTAATTCACACTTGAAAGAGATCACCTTTGCAACCCAAGGGGACTCGACGTAGGATTCACTCTGAATCTGAACCAATATAAAAATATATTGTGTCATTTACTTTCTACAATTTATCTTTTACATTTTATTCCTGAAAAGTTCAGTCGACTAGAACTCAAATTAGTCGACTACATCGGAAAAAAAAGAAAAATTACAATTCACCCCCTCTTGCACTTTGAGAAACAGTGGAGATTTCCCATATGTTATGTACTCGTTAATAAATAAAGCAGGAGTAAATTCTGAAATCGCGATCCACAAATTGACGTATGAGATTTACTCTTGAAATAATAAGGGAATCTTGGCGTGTCATAAGAGCAAGGCATGGTTTGAAACCCTACTGGGAAAGGAATACCTCAAGACCCAGGACGATTTTATACATAAAAACAAAAAATAAATTTGAGTTTTTAGAGAATTATTTAATTTTCTTAATATAACCATGTACATGAGAAAGTAATACTAGTTTGTGGCGCTGAGATTGTATATCACGTGACATTCACCTCATCAAATATCAGTGTCAGGCAGTGTCGGAACCAGAATTTTCATTAAAATATATCAAAATATATAAAAGTAAACACACCAAAAAATTAAGGGGAGTCAATACATAGTTTATATATACATTAAAAATAAATTACCTACCTAAATAATATATTTTTCCCGCGAAGGGGTGTCAATTTGACACCTCTTCCTATAAGGTGGCTCCGCCACTGGTGCTACATAGGATTGATTGTCCACCTTGGACAAACTTAACGGAAGAGAGATATATTTGAACCAATAGTATTACGGCAAGGATATATTTGAACACAAAATATAACTAAGGATATATTTAAACTTTTTCTCATAGTACAAGGGTGTATTTGGCCATTTTCCGTAAGAATCAAAACACTGAAGTGGATAGTATTCGAAGACATATGTATGTTTGAAGTGCAAAAAATTTTCCCCTACTTGTTTACCAATTAATTATTAGTTTAGTTAGTTAGTTATTAACTGAGAGGGAATGTACTAGTTGAACAACTCACAAAACAGAAAATCCTGTGTTGGGTGCAATAATTTCGTCATCTACGTCTTAGTTGAGTCAAACTAATTCTGATCGTCTTTCAAATTTGGATTAAGACTAATGCACATGTGACCAAATGGAGGCAAGAAATGAAAAATAAGAACGTTTATATTTGTAATTACACCCACAACAGGCTGTTACATAATAGTGTATGTTTAATGCACTTGCATGACAAATTATTAGCTACTATGTGTGTTGTCGTTAATCTTCTCAATCTTGATTAACACATCTTAATCTAACCAATAACTATCTTATCTCTGTGAATAAGCTGTTGCATCATTCGGATCTATTGGAAAGTTAATTTAAAGTTGTAGTAGAAAACTTTAATCGTTCAAGATTTGATATTTTCTAGTTTATTTAATTTATGTTGAAATAGGATTTGTAGTCATTATTAATGTAGGAAAAGGATGTCATGTTTCTAGTTGAAATATGTTTCGTACTATTATAAATGGAGATATTAGTAGCTTATTTTAAGTGTAGAGATGGGTAGGAAAAATAAAGAATTGTAGAGATCATTCATAAATTTATAAATAATAAATATTTTTCCTTCATATTGGTATTAGAGCTTCTACGATCTTGGGAGAGAATCAAATAATTTATGCTGCCAGCGGGCGTCGCTAGCCAATATGTACAACCTGTATGGTCAATGAACATATTTGGCAAACGTCTGGCCACTGATTACTTTGGCAAACGTCGGGCCAATAATATATGCATGAACGTCGGGCCAACAATCATGTTGAGAAAGATTGCAAATTTAAAAAGGTGTAAGCAAATATGGCAAAAGAGGGAGAAGTTCTTCTCTAAAAAGTAGGGAAGCAGTCAAGAAAAAATAATAATTTGGGAGCTGGTGACAGGTGCATCAGCAATTAGATGTTGGTGACAAAGTGCATCAACGGGAGTTGAAGACATGAGGTACTTCAACAAAATTGAGTGTTTGTGACAAAGTGCATCAACGGGAGTTGAAGACATGTGCTTCAACAAAATTGGGTGTTGGTGATAAAGTGCATTAACGGGAATTGAAGAGAGGTGCTTCAATAAAATTGAGTGTTGGTGATAAAGTGCATCAACGGATTGAAGACAGGTACTTCAACAAAATTGAGTGTTTGTGACAAAGTGCATCAACCGGAGGGGGAAGAGGGGGGGAGGGTTAAAGATATGTGCTTCAATAAAAGTCGCAGTTGGAGAGAGGGTTCCAATACAACAAGAAAACTAATGGATGTTGAAGAGAAATGCTTCAACAATTGAAGATTGGAGAGAAGTGCTCAAAGACGAGAAAGCGTATACAACTTTGAATTACGGGAGAATGTTGGAAAGTTAATTCAAAGTTGTAGTAGGAAACCTTAATCGTTCAGGGTTTGATATTTGCTAGTTTATTTAATTTATGTCAAAATAAGATTTGTATTCATAATTAATGTAGGAATATGCTTTCTTGTTTCTAGTTGATATATATTTCGTACTATTATAAATAGAGATATTAATAGCTTATTTTAAGTGTGAAGATAAGTGGAGAAAATAAAAAATTGTAGAGATCATTCATAAATTTATAAATAAAATATTTTCCTTCAGTTAGTCTTAGTTATAGCAAAGGACTGAGTTATTATTTTGTATCGACAAGGACTAATTAAGAAACAAGATTTTGGTGGTCATAGAGAAAAAGAAACAATGAAGTTACATCATTTTCTTACTAAGAAACAGAAAACAAGTAGTTGAAATATTTTAAAACGGATGGGACAGGGAATTGACATTAAGAACGACATATACATTGACTCATGAACAGTGATTTTAGCACCTATATGTTGAAATCTTTTATTTTTCCTTTTCAACACCTATATGTTGAATTCCACAACACCTAAAATTGGTTGGAATTTGAAAAGAGCCGTATCTAATTGTATGTATACTTACGTCTACAACAAGTTTTATTTCTTTTTAAAATTTAAAACATTATGTATGTATGGCAGAAACTCAAAGTACTCTTAGGTTTTGGTCAATATGTTTTAGCCAACTCAAGAAATTTTAAGCCTTTTAGTGTATTTTTATGTCTAAGCTTTTAAGGGTTTGGGGTGGGGGGTGGGGGGTGTTGTATATTAGAGGACTTGTATATATATATACCGACAACATAAAGGTTTTAATTATCTCTTATTTAAAAGTAATCCCATAAAAAGTAAAATTTATAATCTTAAAAATAAGACAAGTTGTTACTTGTTGCAAGAAAGCCCGGCTACGATAGGTAAATGTGAACAAATAGTTTTAAAATGTTTTACATGTGATTGTATATAAGTTACACCCTTAAATGAATAGTATATGAGATTATAACAAGACATATAACAATCTTGGTTAGAAGGTAGGGCACGTTAATAATTAAGTGTCCAAAGTATTTATACATATACTATCTATCACAAGTGGACCTAATTATTGGCAAAATTGGAGTTGATCAAATTATTCGAAATTTAACATAGCCAACTATCAAGACGTAGACTCAATCTAATACGTACTCCACAAGTTTTCGCAGTTTTTTTCTACTGTTCATGCTGAGGACTATTGCTTCAATCCATTTCAATTTTACTTTTGGACATATTGAAAAGAAAAACTTGTGATTAGTTTTAGATAATATTTGGTTAAAGTAAAAAAAAAAAAAAAAAAGGCCTGAAGTTAAAATTGAAAGAGTATTGTGGAAGTGGTATTTATATATAAACTTCAGTGATCGATGCATATATAGTGCAAGTATATATACTTAACAACTTCTTTTCTCGGAATGTTATAATCACAATAAGTAAGAATAGAAAATTCGATTTAAGTTTTAAATTAGTTCATATTTTAATTTTTTATTGACTCCTTTCGAAAGAGATAAAATCCGGTGAATAGGCAACAATTAATTAATAATTCAAAGTTTTTTTGCGGAACAAACATATGAATGTGAGTGAATCATCCTTTAATTATCGTGAGCTATGTATCTTAATTATTACTCATGATAGCCATCCAATGAGAATACGACAAAGCTAAATAATTCTGGTAATTGAGTCAGTTTCCGTGTTTATTGCTTAACTTAATTAGTTGCAATACAATAAGCATTAGGTACCACTAGTTTCTCATTTTAATTTGATTAGGCAACTATATTAGTACGATCCATATATAATCTATGTTTAGATTTCCTTCGTGTGTCTTTTAGCGCTAATCTAATCCATATATATGTTCATCCCTCCAGCATGGTTTTAGTGAAACTGACCTCATCATTAACTTAATACTTCCTTCAATTCACGGAAGATTGGTATGAGAATACCCCTCTACTTTCGAAAATTGTCTAAGAATACCCCTCGTTTGGCTTATCTATACCCATGCAGTCATACTTTAAGTTCAAATATACCCCTCATTTAAACGGAGGGACACGTGTCATCGTCATGTTGGTTAATTCTAAGTATCTTCTAATTAATTAAAAAGACTCATTATTCATACCCGAAAAGCAATTTTTTAAAGCAATTTATTTTTTGTAAAAACTGGAAAAAATTGAAATTATTTTTACTAAAAATTGAAAAAAACGAAAATAATTTTTTTTTCCAGTTTTTACAAAAAAAACTGCTTTAGAAAAAACTGAAAATTATTTTCTAAAAAACTATTTTTGTAAAAACTGGAAAACAAAGCTGAAAATCAATTTTCTAAAGTATGTTTTTTCTAAAAACTGAAAAAAACTGAATTTGTTTTTACTAAAAACTGAAAAAAACGAAAATATTTTTTTTTCAGTTTTTACAAAAAGAAATGCTTTAAAAAAAGCTGAAAAATTTTCTAAAATAATATTTTTGTAAAAAACTTAAAAAAAAACTAAAAAGAAATTTTCTAAAGCAATGTTTTTGTAAAACTGAAAAAACAAATATTTTCGTTTAATTGGTTTTTAGTTAAAAATATTTCAGTTTTTTTCAATTTTTAATTGCTTTAGAAAATTGCTTTTCAGTTTTTACAAAAATATTATTTTAGAAAATATTTTTCAGTTTTTTTTAAGCAGTTTTTTTTTGTAAAAACTGGAAAAAAAGTATTTTCGTTTTTTTAGTTTTTAGTAAAAAAATAAATTTTTTTTTTCAGTTTTTACAACAAAAAAAAAATTCAGGTATGGGTAATGAGTCTTTTTAATTAATTAAGAAATATTTAGAATTGATCAACATGACGATGACACGTGTCCCTCCGTTTAAATTAGGGGTATATTTAAACCCAAAGTATAACTGCAGGGGTATAAATAACCCAATAGTATAACGAGAGGTATTCTTAGACCATTTTCGAAAGTAGAGAGGTATATTTGGCCATTTATCGATATTCTTTTTTGCTTTCTCATCTGGTGTTGGTATCCACATGACATTGGGTCCCTATTAAATCCGGATTCGTACCAGTAATATTCACACTGAGATAAATCATTTTCTAACAAAGACGACTTCATATTCAGAACTCCAACTCGATAACTCTGATTAATGATGAATGCACACTACCGCTCCGCTATAATCCTTGTTGGGTCAACGCTAGTCGATATTAAATTGGGGTCAAACTTCTTATTAGTTGCAAACTGCAATGCAATTATTGCCTGCATCAAGGTTGCTCTCTAGCTATATTTAATTTTATACTACCTTAATATGGACATCTTTTAGGCAAACTGAAATATTGCCTATTAATATATATATCGTTATGACCATATGACTACTCCAATAGTCTTTTATATTTCTCAATCGTTAATACTTGTGTTTTTTTGGTAAATACGAGACTTTTTTTATAAAGTTTGATTAAGTCAACTATAAATAATATTAAAATTGTTGAAGAGAACAGTTCCACAATCAAGAGTTCGAAATGCAAACAATTATCTGTTGTTATCCAATTGGACACCTCTTTATTAATCTAATAATATATGAAGAAGAAAAGGTTGAAAATTAATATCGTCAAATTTCAATATTTACAAATATTGAACGTCGGCTGCAAAGTGATTAACTCATTCA
>AWOL01S0131317.1:0-11254 GCA_000715115.1 Nicotiana otophora
GTGCACCCTGGCCTTTCTCCGCTTGGGGCATGGATGTCATCGGTCCAATCAAACCCGCTGCTTAAAATGGGCATAGGTTCATTCTAGCGGCCATAGATTATTTCACAAAATGGGTCGAAGCCGCATCTTACAAAGTTGTAACTAAGAAGGTCGTCGCAAATTTTGTTCAATATCGCATTGTTTGTAGGTTCGAAATGATAGAGTCAATCATTACCGACAATGCCGCCAATCTCAACAGTGATCTAATGAAGGCCATGTGTGAAACTTTCAAGATCAAGCATAAGAATTCCATGGCATTTATGCCGCAAATGAATGGAGCTGTAGAGGCCGCCAACAAGAACATCAAGAAGATACTAAGGAAAATGGTAGATAATTATATGCAATGGCACGAGAAGTTGCCATTTGCTCTGCTCGGATATCGTACCATGGTTCACACATCAACTGGGGCAACTCCTTACCTATTGGTTTATGGCACTGAAGCAGTTATTCCTGCCGAAGTAGAAATCCCTTCTTTGAGAATTATACAAGAAGCTGAGCTCAGCGATGCAGAATGGGTACAGAGTCGCTATGAACAACTAGCTATCATTGATGGAAAGAGAATGAATGTAATATGTCACGGTCAACTCTACCAGAACAGAATAGCAAGAGCTTTCAACAAAAAGGTCAGACCAAGGCAATTCACACCGGGGCAGTTAGTGCTAAAGCAGATCTTGCCATATCAGGATGAAGCCAATGGGAAGTTCTCACCCAACTGGCAAGGTTCGTACATGATTCATCGAGTATTAACATGAGGAGCACTCATAATTGAAGAAATGGACAGAGAGATTTGGCCAAAACCTATCAAATCAGACGCAGTCAAGAGATACTACGTTTAGAATTGTTTACATTTCATCACTTGATGTAACTGAACTACACTCGACCTGATTCTCGTTTAAGAGGGGATACATAGGTAGCCCTGTGGGTACGGTCACATCTTAATAAAATCTTCATTTTCCCATGATTGGAAATTGGTACAAGATTGCAAGTTTAGCCAACTTCGTCATATGTGGAACAACCAAAAGTATTGCATTTAAAGTGGGGCAGAATTTTGAGGGGAGCCTCAAAATTCTAAGGCAAGGAGGTCACAATGTCTCTGAAATATGTCACAGTGACCGGTTCATCTAAATTATTTGATATCACATACTATATTTCAAATAATTATATTTTTGCAAATAATTTGTCAAATGCACGCATATTTTTCGAAAACATTATTTCTATGACAGCCAGACGTTACCCAAGGTAACTCAAATAGTATTTCGAGACAGGAGTAAAGGCGAAGCAAGGAAAAAAGAGCACGAACCAACCGTCCCCCGCAAAACTCACAATTTTCCTTTGAATGCAGGTACGATAGGCACAACAATAATATTCGCAAATACATACGCACAGCAAAATCACTACCTCCATGACGACAAGTTGCTAAATGCAAACACATCAAGCTAAGAAATACTTTACTCTCTCGCAGCTGATCATTGCTTTCTTGCGTAAGGCTAAGCACTGCCTTTCTCTGCATGAGACTAAGCATTGTCTCCTCTTCTTGCATGAGGCTAAGCACTGCCTCCCTAATTGCATAAGGCTAAGCACTGCCTCCCAAATTGCATAAGGCTAAGCATTGCCTTTCCTTGTATGTGACTAAGCNCCTATTTGTATGAGACTAAGCACTGTCTTCATTCCTTGCATGAGGCTAAGCACTGCCTCCCTAATTGCATAAGGATAAGCATTGCCTTTCCTTGTATGAGACTAAGCATTGTCTCCCCTCTTTACACAAGACTAAGCATTGTCTCCTCTTCTTGCATGGGGCTAAGCACTGCCTCCCTAATTGCATAAGGCTAAGCACTGCCTTTCCCTGCATGAGATTAAGCATTGTCTAATCTTCTTGCATGAGGCTACGCACTGCCTCCCTAATTGCATACGGCTAAGCACTGCCTTTCCCTGCATGAGACTAGGCATTGTCTCCTTTTCTTTCATGAGGCTAAGCACTGCCTCCCTAATTGCATAAGGCTAAGCATTGCCTTTCCTTGCGTAAAACTAAATACTATCTCCACTACGCTATCTAAGACCTTGCACTATCTGTTTGGTCACCTAGGGCTAAGCGCCGCCCTCATCTCACACAAGACTAAGCCTTGTCTTTTCTCGTCCTCACATATGACCAGGCATCATATCTTTGCATTTCATGGGCTGAAACATCGCTATTTTGTCCAATGGCGTCATAGTCCGAAGGCATCATCCTCATAGCCGGGAGACACCCTTCCATGAACCGAGGATCTCTCAAAATTATACATAATTATTCAAAGGTGTCATATTCCAGAGGCACCATCCTCATGGCTCGAGGACACCATTTCATGGCCTGCGAATCCCTTATCATATGCTTCATGCCCCAGGACATCATGGTCTAAGGACATCATCCTCACTGTCCAAAGATAACCTTCATGGTCCAAAAGGAATTTGGGCATTACGTTTATACTTTCGCAATAACCTATATATATATTCACACGCACCGTATTTTAAGTTTTGCAGGTAATCCAGGAGGTAACCATTCTACAAACAGGAGCAATCTTCGCTCCGGTTTTCGTTCATAACATTCACATCCTTCAATCGTTTCAAACGTAATCAACTACCAGTAATCACCTACCTTTTACTCTGTGACCGTTTAGATTTCTGCCTTGTGACACATCAGTAACATTTCAAATTCACATTCACGACTCCGCATAAATTCATCTGATACTATCATACCCAAAAGAACCCTCTCCGAAACATGCAAACATACCTATAACAACTCCATCAGTTTCGTTCACCGTTGGATCCAGAACTACACATGGCCTGATTTTCGTAACACCAGGAATATGTAGGTAACTCAGGAACCAGGTTTCGGCCCCATTTTTCAAATCACATCATTCCCCATTCAATTCGGCCAAAATTGATCATCATTTTCTTTACCCGACAATTCTTTCATCATTCCCGGGTAAAGGGGGGAAACTGTTGATACCTAATTTTGCCCTCACATATTTCTAAATAGTATATATATATTTTCAAAATTTACAAGATTTATACAAGCATTTTCCATAATTTTCAGAGCCTTTTCTTGCATTAAAATTACTTGAATATTTGCTAATTATTCCCTTAAATTATTTGCAGTAACTCAATCATCTTAATTTATTATTTTTACACCCACACACATATTTTAAAATATTATTTTTATGTCGTTTCATATGATTATATCTATATTTTAGTTATTTATGTAATATTTGCAATAATAGCCTATGTTCATACATAGGTGCTCTTCTATTACATTATTTGTGTCAAAATAGCATTTTATATTTTTATAATTCTAAATTATTATTTTTAATCATTTTAGTGCATAAATAATATATTTATTTATTTATTAAGTAATTTTATAAATTAGTTTTGGATAACTTTTGTGTATTTAAATAGAAGCCCAGTTTTAAGTCAAATTTTCGAACCAATATTGGCCCAATAACCTTAGCAGCCCAACCAAACAACCCATTACCTTCTGACCCGCCCAGTTTCCTATTCAATCTTGGCCGTTAATCTCAAATGATTAATGACCCATAATAAATCCCTACCTTCCCTAAATCCCCTTAAACGGATCTTAATCACTGTTATTCTCTCACTCCCACTCATTCCACTACTCTAAAATTTGAGACTTTGGCTGGCTGAAAGCCAAGGCCATCAGAATTCTACTAATCAACCTCTCTCAGTGTGAGCACGGCCCTGGATTCATTTGAAGCCCTTGGTAACTCTGACGCACTGAGAAATTGGGGTTTTTGTTGTTCTCTCTGTGTTACTGATAAGCAAGCTGTTGGTTCTTAATCTCTTCCTTATTAGCTCGTTAATTCTGCAAATTAGTGAGTAATAAGACTCTGGCAATTTATTCTCTTTTATTGGTGTTCATGATATTCTGATTTTTGTGAATCAATATGATATTATTTGTCTCTGTTCATCTTCATGTTCGTATTTGATTTCATTATCATTGCCCCTGTTTATCTGAACCTACTTGAATTATGGGTTTCATGCCTGTTATGCTACTCTGATTACTAGCTGCTCTTCAAAAGACTTTCCTCATGCCTTGCCTTAGGTTTTTGCAATCCTTAAGGATGTAATCTCCTGCCCAAAACTTGTTTGAGTGAATTTCTTTCCAATGAATCCCTCATGCATGTTCTACTGCTCTTCTGCTTACATGAACCTTATGTGTCCATTATTGTCTGAATGTTTTAGCCTAATATATTACTACTTTGGTATTTGGTCAATCTTGTGCTCTTCAGTATTGCCATGTTTCTAGTTAAACCCCAATATACTTGGATTTACCATTATGACTGGCTTAAGTTCTAAAGTTTGTCTATCCTATGACCTTAAGATTGACATATCTTCCTACCATGAACTTCGGGCTTAGAAACCTTTGTGATTAAGATTCTTATCGACTGTTATAAACCACGCCTACTTGCTTGTTTACTTGTCATTCTATGACTATAACTTTGTTAGACCTTCATGCCTTAATCTCCTAGTTTTGAGTCTCTTTTAGGCCTATTTGTGCTTTGCTATAATCCTGTTGTTCTGAAAACTAAGCATGTATGCTTGCCATGTTGATCTAAGTGATATGTCTCCTCAACTCTACTAATGTTACACATACTGCTCTTTCACTTGTTTGAACTTATATTGTCATTCTTTATGCTAAAACTACTCTATTAAGACTGTGCTATATTGATCCTTTAACTTTTCATAATTAGATCCCCCGCTTGAAATTGTCGTAAGTTACTTTTGACCACGTCTGTGTTTAAAACTCCTTTAGTAATAGTTTGTTGTCAATCATGTCCAAAATGCAAACATGAATTTTGCTTATGTGTGTCCTGCCAACATGCCACACGAAATTTCCTATGCTTTATTGTCCTGGGAAATAAGTATGTGGACTTTCTACTCTGTTCAATTTGTTCAACACATAGTCTTAAGTTCGGTCGGGAGCCACAGATGTGGACCTCGAAGAGTGCCTAACACCTTCCCTTTGAGGTAATTTGAGCCCTTACCCTATCTTTGGTAGTGCTGACTAGTCAAACAGAGTTATCTACATAATAGGTATCCTAACGCACCTTAAAAATTGTTAGGTGGCTACTCTTCTTCTGTTAACACTTTACCTCCCGCTCAAAAGAGTTATCACAATGTTGAAGCCCATTTTTGCAAGAACATCGGGCACGACACGCGTCGTCCGTCAGTTTGAAGTCTTGAGTAGCTTCACTTTAGGTATCATAACTTGTACGTGTGGTCAGAATTGGATTTTGGGAAGTTCAGAGTTGATTCGAAAGGAAAATTCTAATTTCGCAATCTTTAAGTTGAAAGAGTTGACTAAGGTTTGACTTTTGAGTAAACGATCTCGGAATCAGGATTTGAAGGTTCCAATAGGTTTGTACGATGATTTCGAACTTGAGCGTATGTTCGGGTTGGGTATCGTGTGGTCCAGAAGCATTTTGGTGCTTATTATGAAAGGTTGGCATTTTGAAGGTTTAAGAATTTTCTAAGTTTGGTTTGAAGCAGGCTTTTGTGTCATCGATGTACGATTCGGGTTCTGAGCCTTGGAATAGGTTTGTATCATGATTTGTGACTTGTACGAAAAGTTTGGCGTCTTCGAAAATGTTTTGATATGATTCGGACGCATTCGTCGAAGTTTGGAAGTTGAAAGAAAGATTTTGATCGTCGATTCATGATTTTGATGTTATTTGTGGCATTTCGAGCCTTTGGATAAGTTTGTATAAGGTATTGGGACTTGTTCGTGTGATTAGATGGGTTCCCGGGGGCCCCGGGTGCGAATCAGATTGAGTTTGGACTTGGGAGAAGTGCTGAGGTAGCTGGGATCTGGTGCAATTACACCTGCGTAGAAAGGGCCTCAAGTGCGAGCCCGCAGGTGTTGCGTTGTAATCGCAGAAGTGACATTTGGACTGAGCTAGGATGGTCGCAGATGCGAGGATATTTCCGCATCTGCGAGCCCGCGGATGCGAAGGATGCTCCGTAGAAGCGAAAAGTGAACTGGGTAGCTGGGGTCGCAGAAACGGAAGGTTTTCACATGTGCGAGAGCGCAGAAGCGTGGGGTGGACAGCAGAAGTGGTCGCGCGGGAGCGGAATTTGGTCCGCAGAGGCGGATTTTCCTAGCTTGGAGAGAACTGCACCTGTGATGGATATTTCTGCAGGTGCGGCTGATGGTCCGCTGGTGCGAAGGTCGCTAGGTAGTGGTGCTTTAAAATCGAGACTTAGTTCTCATTGCTCTCATATTCTCTTGGGTTGACCGAAGTTAAGGAGCTATTTTGAGGGGGGTTTCATCGAGCAACACGAGGTAAGTGATTCCCACCTATTACAAGTTATATTCTTGGATTATATATGATTTTTTACATGGAAATTGTGGGATTTTAAGAGGAAATGGAATTTATAATTTTGGATTTTGACATGATTTTGGAAAGAGAATTAGGAATAAATTATATATTTGAGTTCGTGGTTTTATGAAAAAAATGTATCTTCGAAAAGTTTTGGAATGCGGGCACGTGGGCCCAAGGGTTGACTTTATTTACTTTTAGAGTGGAGTTGGGAATTATTATGAATTGATTAATTATAAGCATTGGAGTATATTTTGATTGAGTTGTACATTATTTGACTAGTTTCGGATCGTTTGGCTTGAATTGAAGAGTTAGGGAGGCGTTGGAGCCGGCTTTGGAACTTCGGAGCTAGGCAAGTCTCTTGTCTAACTTTGTGAGGGGGAAACTACCACCAAGTGATGTAATTGCTATGTGATACTAGTTGTGGGTGTTACGTACGCACGAGGTTATGAGAGTCCGAACGTAGCTAAAATATGCTTATGTCCGGGTAGACTTAGGACCATATCATGTAATATTTAAATTATTTAAACTCATTTTGCTGGCTTAATTAATTAAACTTATAATTGAAATTGATTTAGAAATAAATATATGTATATTAGGCTGATGTAACGACCCGACCAGTCGTATTTAGCTCTAGTGTGTCGTTCAGCAGTTTGAGGCCATGAGCAACTATACTTCAGGTATTATGATTGGTACGCGTGGTCGGAATTGAAATTTCGAAAGTTTAGAGTTGATTTGAAAAGAAAATTCTCATTTCGGAAGCTTTAAGTTGGAAGAATTGACTAAGGTTGGATTTTGAGTAAACGATCTCGGAATCGGGATTTGAATGTTCTAACAGGTTCGTATGATGAATTCAGACTTGGGCGTATGATCGGATCGGGTTTTGGATGACCCGGGAGCATTTCAGCGCTTATTGTGGAAGTTGGCATTTTTGAAGAATTTCATAAATTTGGGTTGAAGTGTATTTCTATATTATCAATGTCTGTTTGGGATTCCGAGTTTGGGAATAGCTCCGTATGGTGATACTGGTATTGGGAGCGCGTCCGGAAGTGGATTCGGAGGTCCGTATGTCATTTTGGAGTCATTTGGCTAAAGCTAGAAATTTGAAGGTTTTTGAGAAGTTTGACCGGAAGTGAACTTTTTGATATCGGAGTCGGAATCTGATTCCGGAAGTTGGAGTAGGTCTGTAATCTCAAATGTCACTCGTGTACAAAATTTTAGAACAATCGGACGTGATTTGATAGGTTTCAGCATCGATTGTAAAAGTTGAAGTTTCAAAATTCATTTAGTTTGAATTGGGTGCGATTCATGATTTAGATGTTGTTTGATGTGATTTGAGGTCTCGAGCAAGTTTGTGGTATGCTATGGGACTGGTTGGTATGATTGGACGTGGTCCCGGGGGCCTCAGGTGTGTTTCGGGGTGGTTTCGGATCATTTGGAGCTGCTTGAAAACTGCTGTTGCTGGTGTCTGGTGTCCTTCTTCGCGAACGCGAAGGAAGTCCCGTGTTCGCGAAGAGGAAAATTGTGGGGCTATTGAGATTGGCCTTCTCGAACGCGAAGGTTGAGATGCGAACGCGGTGAAGAACTTGAGGAACCTACGCGAATGCGAGTGGGGAGTCGCGAACGCGTAGAAGGAAATAAGAACTGGGCCTAAGGATGTTAGGCCAACGCGAACGCGAGGCTGGTTATGCGGACGCGCAGCAGTGAGGACGGAAAGCTTCTTGAACGTGTTGTGAGGAACGCGAACGTGAAGGAGGTTTTCTGGGCCTGGGTTGGCTGAGCTTTACCAACGCGAAGGGATTGCCGCGTTCGCGAAGAAGGAGTCGGACTGGGCAGTGAGATGTTTTATAACGGAATTTCTGGCCATTTTCACTTCATTTTCTACATGGGAGCCTGTCTTGGGGCGATTTTGGAGCTCCATCTTCATCATCTATGTCAAGGTAAGTGATTCCTACCTATTGCAAGTTAAATACATGGGTTTTATATGGATTTAGACATGAAAATTTATAGAAATTGTAGGATTTTGGTAGGAAACCTAGAAATTGGTATTCTTGGATTTTGATCACGAATTTGGGCATGAAATGGAGAATAAATTATATTTGAGTTCGTGGGGTTATGGGTAAAGTTTATCTTGAAAAACAGTTTAGGAATCCGAGCACGTGGGCCCGAGGGTTATTTTATCAACTTTTCGAACTTAGTTGGAAATTGTTATATTTGACTAGTTTTGGAGCGACGGGCATCAGTTTAAAATGTCGGAGCGGCCTTGGAGCCGGTTATGGAATTTCGTAGCAAGGTAAGTATCCTTTCTAACCTTGTAAGAAGGAATTAACCCCATAGGTGAACTAAATTATTATGTGCTTCTATTTGTGGGGGCTACGTACGCATGAACTGACGAGAGTCCGTACATAGCTACTAGCTATGCCTATATCCGGGTAGTTTTAGGCTCACATCATGCCTTGTTGACATTATTATTAATTTATGTTTATTGTTTGCCTTGAGAGGGAGCGAGATTGAGTCTGCTTATTTAATGTTTTGAAAGGAGTTGAAATTGAAGAACTTAGGATTTAAAAAGGTTTCATTTGAACTTCATAATTTTGAAAAGAATTGAGGAATATTATAATAGCTCAAGAAATCTATGTGTAACCGCGTCGCATGTATGTTTCGCAAGCGGGGTAATTTCCTTTAAAAAAAAAGCTAAAATCTGAATTTCCCTTATTTTGAAAAGAATCAAGAAAGAGATATGATTTAAATATTAAGCTAATATTTGGCCACGTCGCACGTATGATTTGCGAGCGGGGTATTTTCTTCAATTTATATTTGACCACGTAGCATGTATGATTCGCGAACGGGGACCGCATCGCATGTATGATTTGTGAGCGGGAAAATTTATAGATGCATCTATGGTTCGCGCCGTCCGACCCTCGGCAGTGCACAATTTATTTTTATTGTTGGATCGGGTCGTACGACCTCGGCATGACTTGCGCATGATTGTATTAATTTCTTCAGAAATTATAATAATTTATATTGCCTCATTGGCCTGAAATATAAACTGTTAAAATGATGAAAATGAATTTTGGAAATTTATTGTTAACAAATGAATTGTTTACTTATTTCATGATATCGGGCTTACGGCCNACATGGGAGCCTGTCTTGGGGCGATTTCGGAGCTCCATCTTCATCATCTATGTCAAGGTAAGTAATTCCCACCTATTGCAAGTTAAATACATGGGTTTTATATGGATGTGGACATGGAAATTTGTAGAAATTGTGGGATTTTGGTAGGAAACCTAGAAATTGGTATTCTTGGATTTTGATCACAAATTTGGGCATGAAATGGAGAATAAATTATATTTTTGTGTTCGTGGGATTATGGGTAAAGTTTATCTTGAAAAATATTTTAGGAATCCGAGCACGTGGGCCCGAGGGTTATTTTATCAACTTTTCGAACTGAGTTGGAAATTGTTATATTTGACTAGTTTTGGAGCGACGGGCATCGGTTTAAAATGTCGGAGTGGCCTTGGAGCCAGTAATAAATTTTTGGAGCAATGTAAGTCTCCTTTCTAACCTTGTAAGAGGGAATTAACCCGATAGGTAAACTAAAATCTTGTGTGCTTCTATTTGTGGGGGCTACGTACGTACAAGGTGACGAGAGTCCGCACATAGCTACTAGTTATGCTTTCGACCGAGTAGTTTTAGGCTCACATCATGTCTTGTTGACATTGTTATTGATTTATGTTTATTGTTTGCCTTGAGAGGGAGCGAGATTGAGTCTGCTTATTAAATGTTTTGAAAGGAGTTGAAATTGAAGAACTTAGGATTTAAAAAGGTTTCATTTGAACTTCATAATTTTGAAAAGAATTGAGGAATATTATAATAGCTCAAGAAATCTATGTGTAACCGCGTCGCATGTATGTTTCGCAAGCGGGGTAATTTCCTTAAAAAAAAAGCTAAAATCTGAATTTTCCTTATTTTGAAAAGAATCAAGAAAGAGGTATGATTTAAATGTTAAGCTAATATTTGGCTACGTCGCAGGTATGATTTACGAGCGGGGTATTTCCTTAAATTTATATTTCACCACGTCGCATGTATGATTCGCGAGCGGGGACCGTATCGCATGTATGATTTGTGAGCGGGAAAATTTATAGATGCATCTATGGTTCGCGCCGTCCGACCCTCGGCAGTGCACAATTTATTTTTATTGTTGGATCGGGTCGTACGACCTCGGCATGACTTGCGCATGATTGTATTAATTTCTTCGGAAATTATAATAATTTATATTGCCTCATTGGCCTGAAATATAAACTGTTAAAATGATGAAAATGCATTTTGGAAATTTATTGTTAACAAATGAATTGTTTACTTATTTCATGATATCGGGCTTACGGCCGTTTTACGTGACCCATGCTTAATCATATCATTGGTATATTATTTATAACCCATAGTAAGCTCATCACTACTTCTTCGAGGTTAGGCGGGATACTTACTGGGTACGCGTTGATTTACGTACTCATGTTACACTTGCTGCATATTTTTGTGCAGGTACACATATGTTTAGCGGACTTGTGGGCGCAGAGGAGTGATTACGGCTGGGACTTAGATGAGCTGCATTGTATACGATGCTCCTCTGCCAACAGTGTCTCCTTCAGAGTACTTACATTTCTCCTGTCCAATTTGTATTCCGGACTGTTATTGTATTTTATTTTAAATTCCCAGAAAATGCTCATGCACTTGTGATACCGGGTTTTGGGATGATTATGGGTTGTGTTGTATTGGAATAATTCTTAAAGATATTATTATTTATTTTGTAAAACTTCATCCTTTACGATTTAAATTGAAGGAAAAAT
>AWOL01S0131339.1:0-15571 GCA_000715115.1 Nicotiana otophora
GTTCTTTTTGTCTCCGAAGGGACTTAAATGTTGGTCGTTCATGGTTTTCACTCACTTTATTGACCATTAACCGCACCTTGAGTGTTTCCGCCTACATGTATATATATATATATATATATATATATATATATTGTTTTAGTAAATTCATTAGAAATGGAGACAATGCAGCTGCAGAAGTTAGAGATTTACATAGATGGAGTAGACTCCAAAGAGAGATTGCATAAAAGGAGCAACATTACTTGATGTCATTTCACCAACAGAAAGAACAGGTTTTCATATAAATCTTTATGTAGTAAACTTTGTTGCTGTGTACAACCTCAGGACATCAACCCCCCCACCCCCACCCCCACCCCCAAAAAAAAAAGTTCTTCCAAAATCTTCAAACTTTTGCATAAATTCAAGCTTCTAGTTCTAAGAAAGCAACCTATAACTCCCTCGAGTTTGCTAATACAACACAAGAAAAGGGATACTACTGTTGGTAGCAGAGAACTAAGCTAAAGGGGCATAATTGACTTGGTCTATGTTGCTCGGATCCTCGAAAAATATTGTCTGGTGTGTGTCCGATCCTCCAAAAGTCATGCATTTTTGGAGGATCCGTCATAGGGACAGTGAGTTGGAGGATCCGAACAACATAGGACTTGGTTGATGGCTAAGGAGCCATATGCATTTAACTATAACTAACACTTCAAAAACCTTCATTTACTATGTTCATGACATATGCCTTAAGCATCAACCAATTAAACAGGCTGAAACAAGCTAATTCTTTTCTCTATAAATGACATTATACTAATCTTGATATTTATCTAACATGAAGGGGAAAAAAGAGTTTACTAATATCAACCTCCAGTACTAGTAGTGGTGGAGCTACTAGCCCATGTATCAATCACAGTATCAGGTGAAGCTGGAATATTTTTCTTCAATAACACAGCATCCTCCGTTTCAGAAGGATGATGCGCTTTTACCCTTCTAAGCTCAGTACATTTACCATTGATCTCCTTTCTGTGATAATTTTTCCATTCACCTTCTTTAATAGTCTTCAACGTCTCGAGTACTTCTTCCATTTTAGGCCTCATGTCCTTCACAGCTTGCAAGCACTGAAAAGCTAGTTCTGCAACTGATGTTGTCATCCTCCTAACTTCAGCATTTGTCTCGAATCCAAGAGCTGGATCGATCACCTCATTAAACGCGCACTTCAATATCCTGTTCATCGCGAAGCTAGCCAAGTTAATCTCGTGCATATGTCTATTCATATCCACAGCAGGCATTGATGATATGAGCTCGACAAGGACAACCCCAAAGCTATAAACATCACTCTTATCGGTAAGCTGGTAACATTCATGATATTGAGGATCAACATATCCCGGGGTCCCCTGTGGTGCAGTTGAGATATGAGTAACATCATTAGGGAAGAGTTTTGACAGCCCAAAATCTGCTACTTTGACACAAAAGTCGTTGTCCAGGAGAATGTTATTAGTCTTGACATCGCGGTGTATGATGTCAGAAGCATGAAGGTAAGCCAATGCACTAGCAATTTCTATGGAGATTTTGAGCCGTATAGGCCATGTAAGTAACTTATCCTTTGCTCTATGTCCGTGCAGGTGATCAGCAATTGTTCCATTGGGAATGTACTCATAAACAAGGAAGAGTTCACGGCTACGTCTTGATGTACATCCATAAAGGATAACAAGATTCCGATGCCTAAGGCGAGTAAGAATTTCAATTTCATTGATGAATTGCTGCATTTGCTTGTGATTGTGCTCATAAAGGCGCTTAACTGCAACTTCTTTTCCATCTCTAAGTTTCCCTGGTTTTAAACATACAGTAATAGCTGTTAGATCAAGATGCTTACTAGGTACATTGCCCCCTCAGAAAGCAAAACTAAGAAAACAAACTTTTGTGGATCGTCTTTAGAATATTATTAATTTACACAGTATAGCCGTCCCTCAAAATAATAGCCAGAAAATGTATATTTTTTGTATATTTATGTATATAATATACAATTTTTTTTATAGATGATCAGTATATGTTTTTTGTATATTTGGCTAGCGACTGTAATTATTTTTGGTCAACCGGAAAAATGTGTTAAAAATATTTCTTACCATAGTACACAGTTCCATAGCCTCCATCACCAAGTTGTTTAGCAGAGTTGAATTTGTTGGTGGCTTCTTCAAGTTCTCTGTAGGTGAATACTGGGATTCCTAGATATTGGCTATGTTCCTCGAGATCTTGATGAATCATTGAAGCACCAGATGTATTTCTTGAAAGAAATGGTGAAGAATCATTTTTCCTCCTCTTGCAAAACCATATAACAGAGGCAATTGTGCAGAGTCCAAAAAGTAAACCAATAAATGCTGAAACTGAAGCACAGAATATACCGATTAACTGACATAATCAAGTATGGACTAAAAGGGCAGCCCGGTGCACATAGCGGGGTCCGGGAAAGGACCGGACCACAAGGTCTATTGTACGCAGCCTTACCTTGCATTTCTGCAAGAGGATGTTTCCACGGCTCGAACCCGTNTAAGCTCCCGCTATGCGCGGGGTCTGGGAAAGGACCGGACCACAAGGGTCTATTGTACGCAGCCTTACCTTGCATTTCTGCAAGAGGATGTTTCCACGGCTCGAACCCGTAACCCCTGGTCACATGGCAGTAGCTTTACCAGTTACTCCACAAGGCTCCCCTTCATAATCAAGTATGGACTAAAGTTGAATAATTAGTATAAAGGCTAAATCTTGTGATGGAAAACAAAAAAATTGTAGATAATGGAATAGGTAAGTACCTGCAACAATCACTTTCACTTTTGTATTTCCTGCAACCATAGTAAACAATGCAAATGTAAGTTGAACAAAGGTTTATAAAACAGAACCAAAACCTTTAATGTAAACCATGACAAAAGTTCTTTACCTTTGGTATTATAACAATGAAATTTGTTAGTAGTATTATCAGTTTGACACTTCCCTCCTCTATAATAACACTGATTACATTCATCAGACACAGTCCATCCTAGTGTAACTTCAGCAGTTAACAGATCAAATAAGTCACTAAAATTTGATTTTGATTCTGAATTCGATGGCACGGGCAGCCGAATAAAGGAACAGCTACCAGGAAGAGGAAAACCTTGAAAATAATTGATTGTTTGGTTATAGTATAATATGAAACTTTCACAGCTATTGTAGCTGTGATATCTTGTGGAAGTGAAAACTTCTTCATGTTTCTTCTGGCTATTATTGCATTTGAACAAAGTGAGGAAGGGGCTGACTCTATATGTTATTGAAGGAGAAATTGGTAAAGACAGATTTCTATCAAAAGATTGGCAACTCTTATTTTGCAAAAGATTTCCAAGAATAGTGTCCTTAATTTTGATGAAAACTTCCTGTTTCTCAAGAGCTTGATATTTCACTCCATCCAATTCAATTATGGGATTTGGAGTAGCTTCACAATCCACTTTACACAGACCACAGTCAAGTTGTGTGGATTTGTAGAAAGGAAAGCTCAAATTTCCTAAGTTTCCACACTGGAATTCTTTAGTGCAACTTGAGGAGGATGTGTTCTGTCCTTGAGCTGAATCAAAGCACCAAAAATGAAACAAAATGGAAATAAAAAACCAAGAAAATAAATCCATGATATACCCTTTTGGATAAAAAAGAAAAAAAACATCAACAACAACAACAACATTAACAAGAATATCCAAGAATGTTTTAACAAAATCTGAGCTTTGCAGAGTTTCTTTTATTGTTTGTTTTTGCTTGGCTATAGGATTTTGCATTAATGTTTGTTGTCTTTTGGACACGTTAAGTTGACTTTAACATGTGGAAGCAAGACTTTGAAGAAAGACAGTCTAATGGAAGATTGGCCAAATGGGGTGTGGGACCTTGTGACTTTTACACAATGGGGAATTTTCTATTAATCTTCCTTCTATTTAGCGAAACAATCACAAATGCTTGTATTAAGATAGGTTGTCCAGCTCACAGTCCTTCGGATATGGCCCTTCCTGACCCTGCATGAACGTAAGATGCTTTGTACATCCGGGGCGGAGGCAGAGTGCGGATGCGGGCTCGGCCGAACCCAGTAGCATTCGTTCAGATCATATATTTGTCTTAAGAAATCCACTGAATATGCACAACTTATTAATTTAGAACCTAGTAACTTAAAATGATTACAATCCCGAACCCATAAAGTTCAGATCTTGGCTATGCCTCTGTGTGCATCGAGTTCCCCTTTATCTTCCTTCCATTTATTAANAGTCTAATGGAAGATTGGCCAAATGGGGTGTGGGACCTTGTGACTTTTACACAATGGGGAATTTTCTATTAATCTTCCTTCTATTTAGCGAAACAACCACAAATGCTTGTATTAAGATAGGTTGTCCAGCTCACAGTCCTTCGGATATGGCCCTTCCTGACCCTGCATGAACGTAAGATGCTTTGTGTAGCCCCGACCCTGTATGAACGTAAGATGCTTTGTGCATTCGGGGGCGGAGGCAGAGTGCGGATGCGGGCTCGGCCGAACCCAGTAGCATTCGTTCAAATCATATATTTGTCTTAAGAAATCCACTGAATATGCACAACTTATTAATTTAGAACCTAGTAACTTAAAATGATTACAATCCCGAACCCATAAGGTTCAGATCTTGGCTATGCCTCTGTGTGCATCGAGTTCCCCTTTATCTTCCTTCCATTTATTAAGGTTCAAAGACGAAACTTGTATTTGAAATTCACTGACGCGACTAATTCAGATTCATACCACGTAAGCGTGCAAGAAAAGCAAATCATTGCTATCAAGAGGTTATTTTATCTCAGGACTCGAACGCGAAACATCATATTAAAAATAAAAGGTTCTCAACTATCCCACCACATCATTTAAGGCTGAGCTTTGAAACATGACTTATTAAAAAGGAGACATTTCAAATTATTCCTTCCACAAATAAGATGACCCAGAAAGTAGTTAGGAAAAATGAGTACCTTCAATTAAAAGTTGAAAAAGACACTTTATATAAATCTTTTTCACTTTTGGCTCTTCTTGGTATATAAATAATATTTTTTTGGGGAAAATTGGCCAAGAATAAATTTTTTGTTTTTGTTCTTTTCCATTCTTTTTTAATGAAGCATGCCATATTGGACAAGATTTAAGAAATCAAATAATCTACTCAAGATCCCCTAAAATTACCACTATCCAAAAGTTGCCATTTTTGGTTCAAAAGTTGGGGAGCTTCAAATCAGACTATTTATTGTATTTCCAGTTTTTATTGTTTTACACTGTTTTATATTAAAAACTTACATTTTACGTCAACAATTTTCTTTTAACTTTGTTTAAACCAAACTCAATTAATACATTCAAATTACTCCGAAAATCTGCCGAAATTGAGACATCTAATACGGTGGAATTCTTAAGACCAACTTAGACCATTCTAAAGTAGATTAGTGGAATTTTTGAGCACCATAATATAGTTATGTACATAATCCCTTTATTATTATTTTTAAATTAAAGACAGTAATGTGTCTAGTTCTTATTAAACAAGAAACATTAGAGAAAGTGTAAGACAAATCATTCAACTTAACCTCACAAAGTCAAATGTAGAGTAACCAAACATCATCTTTAATTACATAGATAGATCTATGAGGAAGAAAACCTTAAATTTAAGCTATGTCGCTCGCACTCTTCAAAAGTACCACCGAGTGCATGTCAGATATACCAAAAGTAATGTATTTTAGGAGGATCCAACACGAATATAACAATATTTTTGAAAAGTCTGAGCAACATAAATTTTTAAGTTATATTTTCTACACTGCAACATGATACAAGATGTCCAAGTTATTTTGCTAATTTCATCAACCATTTTTGAGCTGCATTTTCATGTGGAAATCCACACAAATATCGACCACATAGTCCAAGTTATGATTGGTCAATAACCTCATCTGTCTTTTCTTGAACTAGTTCAATCTCTTCTAGAGGAATCAACATCATTTTTATGATCATGTGACGTGTCATACATTTGCTACTCTTGATATATCCAACAGCCTACACTTGCAGTATAAATTTTCTTTTTTTATTGGGGTCGGTCAGTGGCAGAGCCAGAATATTCATTAAAGGGAGTCAAAGTATAAAGAAGTAAGTATATAAAGTTGAGGGGATTCAACATATAATATGTATTTACATAAATCATCATATTATATTATAAGTAGGAAGCCCCAAAGTAGAAACTTGAATTACCAAAATACCCATCAAAAGATGAATACTCATTATACCCTTCGGACAAACATTATTTCTATAACACTTTTGTACAAAAATGTAAATGTATATTTAATAAATTTATTAATCTACTAAACATATTTTCATATACAATGCATATGAACATGAAAATACAATAAATATAGAATTACGTGGGAACATTGGTTCTTGCCATATAGTTTTTTATATTTCAGTTTTGTTTCTTTCATCTTCTAGGGTAATAGTAGTGTAATATTTTTGCATAAATTCTTTATTTCACTCTATAAAAATGCACATCAAATTGTCTAATTATTATATTCGTTTCTTTTGGTTCTGTCAATTTTTTTCTTTTCCTCAAAAAATCCATTGGTTTTGCCGGACTTCATTCTGCAACATATCACATGTTTAATTTTTGAATTCTTCTTGATTTTCTTCTAATTATTTATTGTGTCTGATTCATGTTCCATTTTGGTATATTTTGTAGTGGTCCAAATGCTGGAAGTTAGATTGCTGCAATCTTTGGCATCTTTATTTGATTTTGTTATTATATATTTGTTGTAAAATAATTGGTTACCTTTTGTGTTATACTGCTACTTTGAGGGGTGGTGATTTGTAATAGTAACTAATAAGTGGGACACTTTGCAAACAGAAGAAGATTAGTGTAAAAATAAAAATTGAATTGTTAAGACTGTATAAAAAATTATATAACGTGATACATTAATGGTAAATGTTTATAGTAATATCTACTTCTTTTTTTATGATGCTTACAATTTTATAAATAGAACATCACACAGATTGTGCAGTTAGAAGTGAGAACATACATACTCCAAGAAAAAATAAAAGATAAGAATTCCCCTAAAACAAAAACTTACAGAAATTCTAGGATAACAAAAACTTACATGGATTCTATGATGTCAAGTATGGAGTCACTATTATTTACAAGGCATTCTTTGCACCAAAAAGAAAAAGAAAAAAAATACTAAGCAGTTCATTTCCTTTCCCCCTCAAAAGGTTGAGAGATCCAATATACATAATAATTGTTAATATTGCACAAACATGATTGAAGATTCCAAAACTTATTAGTTTTTTGTTAATTTATACTAATTAACATGGAATACACGTGCAATGCACGTGTTCGAGAACTAGTAAATAAAAATTACCTATCTGTAATTTTTCGGCGAAGGAGTGTCAATTACAAGGGTGGATCCACCAATGGGGTGGCGTATAGAAGAGTGATGTGAAATAATTCTTTTTATTTTGCTTTCTTCCTTTCTCATATTTTTTTGGTGAACTAGATAATCATAAGTAACTAATAATTACATCATAACCATGTTTATAGAGTTGTCCAGGTGGCCAGCATTGTATCCAAAAATATTAGCAATATTACATTCCGTTGTTTTTCTATCAAATGTAGTTCCTAAAATGTCTGCCCTTACTGCATCATTAGCAAACATCGGAGGAACTACCAAAATATCTTTGGTTTGTCGAAAACTTCTTCTTTGCTCCCTCTTTAGCTAGGAGGTCTGCCACCCGGTTCTGCTCTCTGTAGATATGACTGATGACTGGGTTCCCCAGTCGAACCATCAGCTGCATTAAGAAATAATGGGCTTATAAGGCAAGTGTCGTGATTCCATCATATTAAAAATTTCCCGGTTCTTCTTTTCTCGTTGTTACAACTGAAATAACCCTATGATCCAAAATTTATTTATAAAAACAAATTTTGATTTTTTTTTTTTTTTTTTTTTTTTTTTTTGGGTAAGTTTTGATATGTTTCATGTAACTTGAAGTCAACTACATCCAAAGACAGAAATTAGCAGCAATAGTCCTATTTGATGATTGTGAAATATAATGATGACTATGATGAAAATGCAAATTGTTAAAATTATTTTTGAGTGGCTAGGAAAAGAGAAGAGGATTGATGTAATTATATACACTTAAATATCATTTCAGATATGCTTCAGTTCCAATTTTGAATGAGTTAATTCAGAATAGGAAACATTTTGACAGGCAATATAACAATGAGCATGAAACAAGTAAAAAAAAACAAAGCAGCCTGGTGCATTAAGCTCCCGCTATGCACGGGGGGTCCGAGGAAGGGCCGGACCTCAAAGGTCTAGTGTATGAAGTCTTACCCTGCATTTCTGCAAAAGGCTGTTTTCACGGCTCAAACTCGTGACCTCCTAGTCATATGGTAGTAACTTTACCAGTTACACCAAGGCTCCCCTTCAATGAGCATGAAACAAGTACCTACTAAAATTCAGTTAATGTTATGACTTGGCTCACTTTTCTGTGTATTTCTGCTTATCAACATGAACTAGGAAACAAAAAAAAAAAAAAAAAAGCCATATGAATCTCATCTACTAGTGGTAGTACTTGTACTAGAGTCACTAGTCCACACTTTAGTTACAGAATTTGGTGAAGTGAAAAAGTTGTTTTTCTTCAATAATACATGGTCTTCTGATTCAGGTGAAAGAGGGACTTCTACACTCTCTTTAGTGTTAACATTACCCTCCATTTTCTTGTTATGTTTGAACTCACCTTGTTGAATCTCTTGCAATATTTCTAGTACTTCAACCATACTAGGTCTCATGTCCTTGTCGAGTTGCAAGCATCGAAAAGATAGCTCGGCCACTAAGGTAGTCATCCTCTTAACTTCTGCATCTGAATGAAAACCAAGAGATTGGTCTATCAAGTCGTCGAATGCACACCTTAAAATCCTGTTTATTGCATAGTTAGACAAGTTAATCTCTTCGTTACGTCTACTGAAATCTACTGCAGGCATTGATGATATCAGCTCAACGAGGACTACTCCGAAGCTATAGACATCACTTTTATCGGTCAGCTGGTAACATTCGTGGTACTTTGGATCGACGTATCCAGGGGTACCCTGAGGTGCAGTTGATATATGAGAAATGTCATTCGGATGAAGTCTTGAAAGCCCAAAATCTCCGACTTTGACACTGAAGTTCTGATCAAGTAGTATGTTGTTACTCTTCACATCGCGGTGGATTATATCAGAAGCATGCAGATAAGCCAGAGCACTAGCAGCTTCAATAGCAATTTTCATGCGGATAGGCCATGTGAGCGAGCCATACTTTGCCCTATGACCGTGCAAGTGATCAGCAATCGTTCCATTAGGAACATACTCGTAAACAAGTAAGAGTTGATCGCTGAGTCTGGACGTGCAACCATAAAGAGAAACAAGATTTTTGTGCCTTAGCCTTGTTAGAATTTCAATCTCAGTTATAAACTGCTCCTTTCTCCTAGCATTGTGGTCGTACAGGCGTTTTACTGCAACTTCTCTTCCATCCTGAAGTTTCCCTAGTTTGTAGCATACAACAATTAGCATCAAGAAAATGAAAAAAATGATGGCTAGCAGTGGCGGAGCAATATAGCTAGTTGACACCCCTGGAAATTACACTGTTTAGATTGGTAAAAAATATCTTGTATGCATATATTTTGTGTATTGAATTCCCTTATCTTATTCGTGTATTTCTTTAAATTTTGACACCTCTTATTGAAAATACTGGCTCCGCTACTGATAGCTAGATACCTGCATTATTGAATTGAGGGTTGCTTCTAAAAAGTCTTACCATAATATACTGTTCCATATCCTCCATCTCCAAGTTCTCTAGAGGAATCAAAATTCATGGTAGCTTGTTGAAGTTCAGCATAAGAGAAGACGGGAACGCCAAAGAACCCGCTGTCTAACTCGTAGCTTCGTGTTGAAGGCTCAGAAGGAGTGTTTCTCGGAAGAATATTCGCAAAACTTCTGTTGCCCTTCTTGCAACAGCAGATTATAAGTATCACAATGCTGATTGCTATGATCAAGAAACCACAAAGCACTGCAGAGCACATGGGATATTACACAAGTTACATTTTACAATTGTGGTATTGAAAATGGATACATAGTTGCCCTTCAACATATAAAAGAATTCTAAGTTTGAGCAGAACAATAGGACATTTATTGATTATAGACATGTACCTGTGCCTACAACCAGTCCCAAATTTCTTTTTGCTACTGCAGAAAACATAAATGATAGATTAATTAGTCACAATAAGACTTAAAGCAATGCACACATTGAGATATTAAACATATTGGAAGGTGCCAAATAACAGACATTTAAAATCCTTTCCAAAATTGAAATAAGATCCAAACAAGCAACTGATAAGCATTAAAAGGGCAGCCCGGTGCACTAAGCTCCCGCTATGCGCAGGGTCTAGGGAAGGACCGGACCACAAGAGTCTATTGTACGCAGTCTTACCCTGCATTTCTGCAAGAGGCTGTTTTCACGACTCGAAGTCGTGACCTCCTAATCACTTGGCGGCAACTTTACCAGTTACGCCAAGGCTCCCCTTCTACAACTGACAATCATTATCTATGCAATAATACCTTTGGAGCAAAAGAAGAGGTTTTTGCTGTCACTTTGGCATTGCCCTTCTCTATAGATACAATCCGAACAATCTCTTGATACTTCCCAATCTAACTTGAACTTAGAAGTTAATAGACCAAACAAATCAGTAGGAATTGGTTCTGAAGGTGAAAGATACGTCAAAGGCAATCGAATAACTGCACAATTTGCAGGAAGAACACCAGTTGGAATACTATGGCTTTGATTTGTTCTTGGTTTATGATAGTATAAGCTAAAGCCATTACAATTAGAGTAGTTCTGATAACTCCGAAAATAACCATCTATCTCCATACTTCTATTCATACATTTGAACAAAGTGATATTGTTGAATACTCCAAATGAGACAGAAGGAGAGTTGGGAAAAGATAGATTCCTTTCAAAGGATTTGCAACTTCTGTTAGCTAAATAAACTTCAAGAATTGGATCCGAGAGATCGATACTGTTAACCAAAAACCACTTCTTATAAGCATTGTATAACTCTCCCTCAATCTCAACTTTAGGATTTTGAAGAGTGTGATTACAATCAATCTTGCATAATCCACAATGAGGTTTCTTGACTTCTGAAAATGGATAACTCATATTTCCAAGTTTTCCACAATTGAACTCTTTTGGACAAGATTTACTCTCACTTTTAACTAAGTTGAAGATAAGCAAATGAAACAACAAAACCATAGCACAAAGTAAGGTTGCAGCCATTAGTCTAACTCTAAACTTCAACGAGTTACATACAAATATAGAAAAGCTATAGACAAAATATGAGTACCAAAAATGTTCTTATGTTCACTCTGAATCCCTCTTATACTTGACTTTGGACTTTCTTATCTTGTACCAATAATTCAAGAAACAGGCATTAAAAAAAATATAAATTTAGCAATAAAATAAAAGCCAAAACCAGTGGGGACATTTAAGGCTGCAAATTTAAATAAGAAATCAAATGTAGCTAGCCGAATATAAAGACTTACAATCATTTGACTCTCCAAAATAATCATTTATATCAAATTCCAGAATGTACTTTTGAATGAGTCTATGCCTGGGTTTCTACTCCATTGTATTTTTCTGAGAACAAGTGGTGACAGCTAAATATATTATATTGCAATTTCCTTACGAATATAAAGCTGTATTTACTTTGAGACTAAAATTGTTTGAATGTGATCTCATCAGAATAGGCCATTAAATAAAAGGGAGTAAACATATAAAATCTTTGTTCAATGAAACTTGATTATAGAGGTGGAATTTTTTTTTTCTTTTTTTATCTTGTTTTTTTGCAGGTCAACCATTGGCTAGAGCCAGAATGTGAAATAGAATTAAGGTTAATGGTCAAATTTGCCCTTGTACTATGATCCAATAATTTTGTCCTCCGTTAAACTTTTGGTCTAATATTACCCTGCAGTTAGGAAAAAGTCTCGTTTTGGCCCTTGACCTTAACGAAACTCTAATTTCATGATAATTTAAACGGAAAAGGTTAAAAATTACTCCATTACTATTCGCAAATGTTCATTTATACCTTTCGTTATACTATTGGTCTATTATAGCCCCAACGTCATAGAATTGGTGCAAGCATACCCCTATTCTGTTAGGACCTTCCACCATGGCACCATTATCCAATGTGGCGTGTCCTATTTTACCCCTGCCCTACTTCTTCTTCGAGTCCGAAACCAAAATAATGTATTTTTGGACTTAAAGAATAAAAATATGTGGAAAAAATACATAGTGACCAAAATATATATAGCGTCGTTTTAAAGGATGCTATACTTTGATGGCCGTTTGGCCAGTTAAGTAGAGCGTCCTTTAGAAAGACGCTATATATATAGCGTTTTTTTAAAAGACAATATATGTATTATTGTGAGCCCACAAATAATTCTTCTGGGCTTAACTGACATAACAATAATTCAACTGGGTATAGCGTCTTAAGCTAAGACGTTATACCTCAAATAATTCACCCCCGGAATGATTTTTGCCTTATATAAGGACGTTAAGAATTTTGTAAAAATCCATTCAAAATTACTCTAAGTGTTGTGAAATTTTTGTTTGTTTAGTTGTTTTGCATTTTGTCATAATGTCTGAAAAGCGAAGAATTAGGGTTTCATTATATTGGGGGGGTGAGGTTGTGGTGGTGAATAACTCAGTAAGCTATAGTTTATCTCCACAGTCTCATGTTAAGTTACCACTTACAATGGAGTACGATACATTGGTATCGTTGTTATGTAAAAAAAATGAGTGTGAGCAAACGTTCGGTGAATATTAAAATAACCGGAAGATATCTGTATTTTTGTGACTCCGCAAGGGGTTGCTTGTTATGCTGAGTTTAACATCGAAGACGATGAAACTCTGAGAGATTTTTTGAGGACTCCGGATGAATACCGAGAATTTATTGTGATAAAAATGTTGGAAATGTACGTCAAGGCTGAATACGTTCGCAATAATGTGGTTGCGCAAAGTAGGAAAATCCCTCAATCATCGGGTGGTTATTTTGGATCAGTTTTAGCCGAACAGGTTCCGGCTGAAAGAGTTTGACCGGATCTAAACTTATCTCCACGGGCGAATGAGGAGCGAGAAAATTATTTCTCCCCTAGTATACATAATCTACAAGCAGAGTGGTAAACTTCAATTTTTCTACTATATTACGATGTATATTTTTGTGTATTGTATTTGTATTAACACTCATATATTCCACATGGGGTACCGACCAGATATGAATTTTACAAGTTATGAACCAACAGTCAGTTGGAATATGCCGAGTTTTGGTGTGTTGGTTCATAGTGGTCCATCTGGGAGTCAGCAATAACAAGATAATGTGCATCATGAGATATCAATACATTATGATTTGTAAGTGAATATATAAAGTTATATGTATTGTTTGGACCAATTTGAGTAACTCATTATTTCTTTGGTTGTGCAGTGAAAACGAGCAACTTGATGGTCCTGTCCTTAATCAATTGCCCGAAGACGGTGTATTTAATCGGGATCTAGTAGATGCGCAGAGTCAGGAAGAGAATAGTGATTATGGCAATAATGCCGATGAGTCTGGAGATGACACACCCTTCCCTAGCGAGGGTGATGTTGAGGAGGAAGAGAATGCCGAANTGGTGAATATTAAAATAACCGGAAGATATCCGTATTTTGTGACTCCGCAAGGGGTTGCTTGTTATGCTGAGTTTAACATCGAAGACGATGAAACTCTGAGAGATTTTTTGAGAACTCCGGATGAATACCGAGAATTTATTGTGATAAAAATGTTGGAAATGTACGTCAAGGCTGAAGACGTTCGCAATAATGTGGTTGCGCAAAGTAGGAAAATCCATCAATCATCAGGTGGTTATTTTGGATCAGTTTTAGCCGAACAGGTTCCGGCCGAAAGAGTTTGACGGGATCTAAACTTATCTCCACGGGCGAATGAGGAGCGAGAAAATTATTTCTCCCCTAGTATACATAATCTACAAGCAGAGTGGTAAACTTCAATTTTTCTACTATATTACGATGTATATTTTTGGGTATTGTATTTTTATTAACACTCATATATTCCACATGGGGTACCGACCAGATATGAATTTTACAAGTTATGAACCAACAGTCAGTTGGAATATGCCGAGTTTTGGTGTGTTGGTTCATAGTGGTCCATCCGGGAGTCAGCAATAACAAGATAATATGCATCATGGGATATCAATACATTATGATTTGTAAGTGAATATATAAAGTTATATGTATTGTTTAGACCAATTTGAGTAACTCATTATTTCTTTGGTTGTGCAGTGAAAACGAGCAACTTGATGGTCCTGTCCTTAATCAATTGCCCGAAGACGGTGTATTTAATCGGGATCTAGTAGATGCGCAGAGTCAGGAAGAGAATAGTGATTATGGCAATAATGCCGATGAGTCTGGAGATGACACACCCTTCCCTAGCGAGGGTGATGTTGAGGAGGAAGAGAATGCCGAACCTGATTTAACGAGGGAGCATGCTCCACCTCCCGTTAGACCAAAAGTATACGAGTCCCACGTGCCGTTTCATTCGAGGCATATTCCCTACCTTGATCATTTGCCAAGTATGCCGGATGTGGATGCCCTCACAAGGGATATTGACGAAATTCGGTCAGCAATGTGGGATGAATCTAGACCAACAGTGTTGTTAAAGGGCATGTTTTTTCCTGATAAGGCGCGCCTAATCAGGGCGGTGAAAATGTACAGCATAAAAGAGTGTCGTGAGATGATGGTATGGGAGTCATCTCCGGATTTATACAAGGGTGTTTGCCGTAGATGGTTTACGAGTTGTAATTAGATGCTGCGTGCGAGGAAGAAGAAAACAAATATGTGGGTTGTGGGTAAATACATTGGCACCCACAATTGTGAAATGGACACATTCAGCGGAAATCACTTTAACTTGGATGTTGACTTGATTTCTCTTGTCTTGATTCCACACATTGAAGCCTCCATAGGGTACAAGATCAAAGAGTGTATTACATCTGTCCACCAGGAATATGGGTGTACCATTACCAAAAGAAAGATATTTTTCGGGCGCAAACGTGCGTTTGAAATTATTTACGGTGACTGGGATAAGTCATTTGCATCTCTACCCAGGTACATGGCTGCATTGTAACACTTTAACCCCGGTATTGTTGTTGAATGGAAGCTTGAGCAGAGTCCGGGAATACCATAATATATATTCAGATACGTGTTCTGGGCCTTCAAACCAGCAATTGATGGTTTTGTGCATTGCCGTCCAGTAATATCCATAGACGACACTCATGTCTATGAAAAATATGATATTAAGCTGTTGATCGCCGTTGCAGTAAATGCTAATGGACAAATATTTTTCCTAGCTTTTGCTATTTGTGCCAATGAAAGCCAATAGACGTGGACGCTATTTTTGGACCACTTGAAGGAACACGTTATCAAACAACGTTCAGGTATTTGTCTAATATCTGATCGGCATAGCGGTATTTTAAGTTCTGTACAG
>AWOL01S0131395.1:0-16918 GCA_000715115.1 Nicotiana otophora
TCAGAGAGATTGTCATTTATCTCGGCAGAGCATGGGTGGGGGTGCGGCACAGTGCTAGTTCAACAGCTAGTACATCCACAGTGCCTCCCCCAACTCAAGGCACTATAGCGCCCGCAGGGCATGGAGCAGTTAGGGGTGGTATCAAGAGCTCGGGAGGGGCCAACAAGTTTTATGCTATGAGGAGGCGTCAAAAGTCGGATGCTTCTCCAAATGTGGTTACAAGTATATCAACTGTCCAATCTCATGATGTATATGCCCTTATTGATCCCAGATCCAGTTTGTCATATGTCATTCCTTGTGTTGCTATGGAAATGGGGATAGAATTGGAACAACTTTATGAGCCATTCTTTGTATCTACTCTTTGAATGAGACCTGTCATTTGTGAAGCCTCTTTATCACAATTCCTTATACTTGCAATCTCTTGAGAAATTGAGTTCTATAATGATTTTCTTGAATTGGGTTATAACCCTAGGCTAATACTTCTCACTTGCTTTCCTAAATTCTCAACAAGGGACTATACCTGATGAATTTTTTACATAACCTTTTGATTCAAATAAATAACATTTGCTCACTTGTGCTTATGCAGGCACAGTCATAAAGTTTACCTATGTGGTATCAATCTAATGTTAAGCAACCTAGTGTGGAGATCCTTCTTCAGCCACTCTTTTTCTCTTCGGTGTATGTGGATCCTATGGTTTGAACATACACTTTACTCATTTGTGAATATTATCATGAATCCTTTTCACTGTCTAGTAACATGAGAGCATATCTCATCACCTATCATATGTGTAACTATCAATTGAAAGGGGCTCACTTGTCCACATAAAAGTTTCTGGAAAACATGAGATTTTCAAATATTTGTCACAGGAAGATCTTTTGTTTACCTATCTCAGTATGATGTTCATGTCCACCAAATCATGACTCAGTGAGTAACTCACTTTGTTCCTAGTATTGTAGTTGCCCATTAGGTGGCTTGGTATCATAGCTTGAAAGTTATTATGGCTAAAATATGTCTAGCTCATAGCTTACGTTGTACTACTATTTGGTAATGTATTCAAAGTATTGGTTGCTTAGCTAAATGTTATGGCTTCAAGTTGCGTTTCAAATGATAGCCAGTACCAATTGTGTAAGAAATCTCAATGCACTTAAGACTCTTGTTTGCTCATATGTATGCTTATTGTCTTGGACATAAATGGTCGCATACCTGAGCCGAAGGTTTAGGCCCCTGAGGGCCATTTCTGCGGTCACTTTGCGGACCGCATAACCATTATATGCGACCGCACACCTGTGTCGGGGCACCATTTTTCTTAATTTAACACTCGACCCCCATTCCGTTAAAATACCCATTTAGCCTATTTTGAAGCTCATTTATGATATTTCTAGTGTGAGAGAGAGAGGGTTCTAGAGGGAGGGCCTAATTCCCATCAATTAATCTTCAACCATCACTTAAAGCTTGGAAATATTCAAGTAGAGCACCAAATTCTTCATCCAAAAGGTAAGACTTCATCACCCCAGCTCTTAATTTCAAAGATAGTTATAATGGGGTATTAATAAGATGGTCCATGGGTATGAGGGTTGTTCATCTTGCATGCATGTGATAAAGAGTGTGTGAAAAATAAAAAATAAAGTGAACTAGAACTATGAACGTTTTTCTAATTTTGGGTTCAATTTGTATATTGCAAAAATAGATTGAGGTTGCTAAGGGTTCCGGATAATTGTAGAGTCTAAAGAAGCGCAATTGAGATATGTATGGCTAACTCTCTTCTTCTTAGAATCGAACTCCTGGTGTCCGAATAATTGGTGTAAGTTTCAACTTGATTATACTAGAATTATTTGCCTTTGTGTGTTTGATTGAAAGATTCATGTTCCCTAATTGTTTTAGATGGTTACCATGTCATCATGCTATTTGAGAACGTAATTATGATTTTCCAAGCTCCTTCCCTTATGTGTTAAATGCCTTATATGATTATACTTATCGACATGAATGATGATGTTATTTGAACAAATAAAAAGGGAAAGACTTGAATTGTAAAATGTGCCCAAGTGCCAAGAACTACTTAATAAATGAGGCTGTTTGTGCCATGTAATGAAGATGGGAAAGAAATGTGAATTGAGTGGACAGTTGAAAGAGTTTGTTTCAAGTGAGATGGCTTAGCCGATCGGGCCGAGATCGGACGCCATGTTGTACACATGGTGGCATTTGTATTGGNTATGGCTAAAATATGTCTAGCTCATAGCAAAGTGTTCATTCTATCTAACCAATACATGATGTCACCCCGATGTTAAGATGTCTTAGCTACATGGTTTCACTCGTGTGTGGTTGAAAGTTAAGTAGCCTTACCGCGACCTTTCCCTCCCAACCTCAGGTGTATGTTTAAGATTCTAGCACATATCATGAGCATATTGATTTGAAAGACAAGTTTGTCGTATCTCTAGTCCTCTCATATAGGATCAACTACTAGGAAGGGTTAAGCTGTTAGAATGATGATAATCTCACAAGTGTTTAACTTCTTTTTCAACATCATGGGCTTGTGGCATATTTATTCCTGGTGTCAGTTAATGTTAAGAGCGTAATGCAAGTTCATATATTTTGAAACCCATATCACATTCAGGGTACAAGAATATTCTCATTTTGAGTTAAACTGATTTTCCCCACACTCCAGGAGGCGACTGGTGTCACGTACTTGGCTATTCCTCCTTGAGGCATACTATTGCCAAACAAGGCACGTATGGAATAAAGCAATTATTATTGTCCTTCTCATAACTCATAGTCTTCCAAGAATAACTGATCCTAATGTCTTTATCCTCCCGATCATGCCTCACATATGTCACACGTCTAAAAGGACTCAGTTCTTTACATCTCTGGATCATGTACATGTTTCCACGTTATCAATGTGTACGAGGCAACTCTATGCCTCATTTGTCGAAATTATGATGTCATCAGAATGATTAATCATTTCACCACTATTGANATCCTCCCGATCATGCCTCACATATGTCACACGTCTAAAAGGACTCAGTTCTTTTACATCTCTGGATCATGTACATGTTTCCACGTTATCAATGTGTACGAGGCAACTCTATGCCTCATTTGTCGAAATTATGATGTCATCAGAATGATTAATCATTTCACCACTATTGATAGTATCCTTCATGTCTCTTAGGATGTAACTTCCTGAAATACCCTTCTCGGCACGTTGATGGATTCCTGAATAATTCCAGCCAAATCTCAAAACTCGTTGTTCCTATTTATAGTAAACCTATGGGGGTTGAAGGTTCATACATGTCAAGGAAGAAGCATCATCCCATGACCAAACATATTAGGTAGGAAATATTATGGTCATATGCATGCTAGCACATCTTAGAATAATTGATGAAGGTCGCCAAAGGTTTAGTTTGGGTGTTCGCAATAGAGATTTAGATTTGAAGAAAGTTGAAAAGGTTATTCTCAAGATACTCTCCATGAAGATATTATGTGAAGTGTTAATAAAGGTAAGATTGGTGTAGTTTACATTTGGGCATTATGGAATCTTGAAGGAAATAAAGTAGGCCGAACTATGAGTATGATAATTCCCCAACGTGGTTCTTCATGCACTCGGTGTTTCATGTGTCTGTGTTTAAGAAGGTAGTTGGAAATCCTTTGTCTATCGTTCGGGTGGAGGCCAGTGAAGGTGAAGTTAATGGATAATTAGATTATGAGGGGTATCTATTTGCCATCCTTGTTAGATAAATCTGGGAGTTGGGATTGCCTCCGTTAATGTGTTATGGCGAAGTCTGTAAGTCAAAGAGGACACCTGGGAGGCTGAGGAAGAAATGAAGAAGAAGTACCCTTATTTGTTTGAATAGCTATGTAATCGTTCTATGAAATTGTTCCCTATGAATTAGGTATCATTTGTACAGCTTATGCTAAGGGTGTTCCTTTTCTGGTAATATATTAATTATGAGGCCACGGTTGGTGTTATTTTCATGTTATATTGCATCATCGGGTTATGTATATGTTGTTAGGATTGGTTTTGTTGATTCTCTGGCAGGGGGATAGGCTCAGTTACAGAGGAGATTCTGCCGAAATATTTTTGAAAATTTAGGAGTTAGTCATATTGGGGGATTGCGATGTGTGAAAGGAGAAGATGAATTATGTTGAGTGTTCTAGGAAGACTCTACTCCTCATTCGAGGATGAATGATCCTAAATGGGATAGGATGTAAGGCCCCGTAAAATTTTGCCAAGGAATTTAAGGGTTCGTGGTGCCGAGGTAGGCTTACGTGTTTGAGGTTTGTAGAACTTCTTTGCGGTGAGCTTGCGAGCCGTGATTCGGACTTTTTGGGTCGAAGAATTCACTGAGGAGTTGATGGAATTTTTGGTAGAAGAAGGCAATTCTGCGGTCTGTTTCGCAACCGCATAATGGTCGCAGAGTTGAACAGAAATTTGTTGTATTTTGAAGGCCATTTTGCAGTCTATTATGCGATCATATAGTAGTTTTGCGGTCCGCATTTTCGTCGCAGATTTGGCTTGTATAATTTTGTTGGGTCATTCTGTGGTTCGTTTTGTGGACCGCAAACTGATCACAGACCTATCCAGACCATTCCCAATTTTTGGGCTTCACTTTCGCGGTCCATTATGCGGATCACATACCTGTTCTGCAGTTAGTTCTGCGACCGCAGACCTGAGTTCGGAGGGTCCATTTTTTTCTATTTTTATAACCCGACCCCATTTCGATAAATAGCCTTTGGGGCTCATTCTGAATGCAAAAATCTGATATTACTAGAGAGAAATGAGAGTGTTCTAGAGAGAGGAAGAAGCTCAAGTGCTTTGTTCATCAAGATCTTGTCCAAGGTTTGAAATACAACAAGAAAGTCTCATAAGATCTTCGCTCAAGAGGTAAGGTTCTAACCCTAGTCTTCAATTTCGAGTTTGGGGTGAAAGATGGGTGATAGGGAGTATGATTCTTGGGTGTAAGAGTATTATTTATACATGCATGTGCCAATAAGGTTTGTGGGAAGAATATTGTTGAGCTCAAATAAGTAAGGATTGGGTTGTGGAATAAAGAAAATCTTGTAGAAGGACCTTGTAATCAAATTTGCACATCTAGTGTTTGATAAAATGCTCAAATGAGCAGAGACATGAATATCTTCCTAATTTGTGCTCAATTTTGTTATGTCTCAAAATAGATCGGGTTTCCTAGGATTTTCGGAACGTTGTAGTAGTTTAAGGAAAGCTCCAAGCGAGGTATGTTGGCTAAACTACTCTCTTAGAATCGAATTCCATAATGTTACCGTAAGTTTTAGGTATGGTTGGCTCAAGTTCCTAATTTCTATGTTCGGGGTTATCCCTTATAAAATTGACTATTCCGAATGAGCCTTATGTCAAAAGATATATGTTCAAAGTATGGGTTGCGTATTAAAATGTTATGGCTTTGAGTCGTGTTTCAAATGAAAGCTAGTATGCCAAATTGTGTGAGAAAAACTCGATATGCTTAAGACTCTTAATTGATCATATGTGTACCTAAGGTCTTGATTGAAAATGTCTTGTTGTTTATAATCTATAAAGATGCTTAAAAATAAAATAAGTGAATTGGGTATATAGAGTGTGGCCAACGTGCCAAGAATGAAAATTATACTTGTGGCTAGTGGTGCCAATGAAATAATGTGATGTGAGAAAGATTATGAAATGGGATTTGATTCAATTGTTCCAAAATTATTTCATGAAAAAGAATTGCCTAAAAGCTTATGTACTCAAGTCATTCCCATATGTGGTTGTGTTAAATAATCTTATGCTTTGTAAGTATTTTCAATGTATTTTGCGTTCTTATATATTCGTGAGTGGAAATTGTATATTGCCCTCTTTGGGGAAAAGTATTTGAAGAATAAATGGTGTGCTACTTGTTTATGATTTTAACTTGCACTTCGATTGCCAATCATTTTACTCCATTTCTTGGAAAGAAATCTATTATTCTTAAATTCTTCAATTCCAATGAACTTAAAGTTGTGATTTCCGGAATATTATATATGTTGATATTAATGATGATGATCCATGGACGAAAATATATGAAAGTTTGGAATTTGAAATATGCCCATCGTGCCTTAAATAAAGAATCTCGTGAATGGCCAAAAGGGCCAAGGAAATATTGTTGTTGTGATTGGTTGGAAATACTAGTGGAGATTTATACAATGTGAAAGATGATGGCGTAAATATATTTGTACTTTTGTTTCCCTTGTGTGTAAGCCAAATGTATTTTTGGGAGTATCATTAGTAAACCGAGGAAGGGTGAGTCATAAAGCCCGTACCCAAAAGTACATGTGCTGGTGTAGGAGTGGATTGTGAGTATACCCCTTATTTGGGATGAGATTATTCTCCTTAATTGGGATGAGATTGAAAATAGCTGTGAAAGTTTGGAATTTGAAATATGGCCATCGTGCCTTGAATAAAGAATCTTGTGAATGGCCAAAAGAGCCAAGGAAATATTGTTGTTGTGATTGGTTGGAAATACTAGTGGAGATTTATACAATGTGAAAGATGATGGAGTAAATATATTTGTGCTTTTGTTTCCATTGTGTGTAAGCCAAAAATGTTTTCGGGAGTATCATTAGTAAACCGAGGAAGGGTGGGTCATAAGGCCCGTACCCAAAACTACATGTGCTGGTGTAGGAGTTGATTGTGATTATCCCCCTTATTTGGGATGAGATTATTCTCCTTAATTGATATGAGATTGAAAATAGCTATGATTTGGAAAATTCAACCCACACGGCATATGTGGGAAGGCGGCCTAGCTGATCGGGTGTAGATCGGATGCCATGATGCACACATGGTGGTACTAGTCTTGGTAACACCTTTCTTTCGCACCACATGTCAAACCACATTGTTCGTGGGGAGATGGACTAGCCGAACGGGCGTGATCGGACTCCATGCTAAAAACACGGTGGTATATCGGTGCTAATGATCTCCCAACCAAAAATATATATATTATTTTTGTATTTTGAAAATTGTTATGCTTTAACTGGGCACTTGGATATTGTTGATTGTGACTTGCTGCTTCTCTGGTTTTCCCTTTCTTATATTGGCATTCTATTTTGAAAGAGGACAGTTAGCTTTACATACTAGTACTATTCCATATGTACTAATGTCCCTTTTTTCGGGGGCGCTGCATCTTCAATGGATGCAGGTGGTTCATCAGCGGACAACTTTGGTCCTCGTTAGCAGTTACTCCAAATTCAGCAGGTTTGGGTGAGCCCTACTTTATTCTGAGCAGGATAGCATTTGATGTTGTACTTTATGTTTTGAGGTATAGCTGGGGTCTTATTACCGGCGTTGCCATATTACTCTTCTGTTGTACTTATAGGCTCCATAGACAGGTTGTGGGTGGTGTTTGATGTGGGGAATTGAACTAGAAATGTTGGTATTTAGCAAACATATTTTTCGTTATATCTATAAACCTGTAATATTTTGGAAATTATGAATGAAGCTACTAATAGAAATGAAATGGGAGTTGTTAATGAAATCTTTTCAGTGTTTAATTAATGGAGTGCATCTCCTCTTTATTCATGGATGAGCTTGGGTAGAAATAAATCTAACAGGCTTGCTTGGCCGGGTTCACTCGGTTGAGCGCCGATTACGCTCCCCAAGTTTGTGGCGTGACATATACGCTCGTGTACACACTCGTTACCTTATGTACACGTCGCTCACATAGTACAAATAATGCAAATAGACCAAATCCTACGGGAAAGTTCCCCCACAAATGATTATGTAAGATACTTACCTCGAACAAGCTAAATCAGTCCACTACCAAGCCCTTCCCACGCAAATCCAACTCCGGACGGCTCGAATCTAGCCAAAATAACTTAATCATAAATTAAAGCCATAGGAAGCAATTCTGGATAAGAAAGATTCGATCTTTAATGAAAATTAAAAAGTCAACTCAAAATGTCAACCCCAGTCTCACACCTAGGAACCCGATAAAACTTACAAATTCCGAACACCCATTCCGATACGAGTCCAACCATACCAAAACCATCCAATTCCGACCTAAAATCGGCCTTCAAATCATCAATATATGTTTTAGAAAAGTTTTTTAATACTAAAATTCCCAATTTCTTCAATCCAAATCACTAATCAAACACTAAAATAAAGGTTGGAATCACGAAATAATAACAAATCCGAGTCAAAACCACTTACCTGAATCTAAATCATGAAAATCTCCTCCAGAATTGCCCAAAACCGAGCTCTCTAACTCAAAGTGTGATAAATGAAATAAACCCTCGACCAAGTTATATTCTGCCCAGGATTTTCGCTTCTGCATCCCAATAGTCACATCTGCAAAAAATGCATCATAGATGTGCACCTGCGCATCCCTTTCTGCGAACAATGCACTGCGCCTGCGGTTCCTGCTCAATCAGCTTGAATCCACTTCTACGAAGATTTTCCGCTTCTACACTTCCATGACCACACCCGGACCCAGCTCCCCTAGCCAGAAATCACATTTGCGGCTAACCAGCCGCTTCTGCGGCCCAAACAATGTAGGTGTGATAGCATGGCAATGCAACCAAGTCTCAAAACAAGTCGAACCCAACCCGGAACACACCCGAGGGCCCTGGGTCCCCGTCCAAGCATACCATCAAGTCCCAAAACATAACACGAACCTACTTTAGGCCTCAAATACAACAAAACAATATCAAAACTAAGAATCACACCTCAATTCAAGCCTAATGAACTAATGAACAAGCCTAAATAACTCTGAATGACCCCAAATTTTGCATGCAAGTCCCAAACGACACAAAGAACCTATACCATCTCTTGAAATCACAATCTGAGCAAGATATCAATAAAGTCAACCCGCAATCAAACCTACCAACCTTCCAAACCATCATCTTTCCTAGTTTTGCCAATTCAAGCCAAAACAACCTGCAAACCTCCAAATTCACATCGGACATACGCCTAAATCCAAAATCATCATACAAAGATATTGAAACCGTCAAAATACCATTCCAGAGTCGTATGCACAAAAGTCAAACTCCGATCAACTCTTACAACTAAAGACTTCAACCAAAGGACTAAGTGTCCAAACCACACCAAAACTCCCCCGAAATCACACCAATCAACTTTGCAAGTTGCATAACCATAAATACACATATGTAAAGCATCAAATAGGGGAATCGGGGCTAAGATACTCAAAAAGACCGACCGGGTCGTTATATGTTATGACATGGTCATGACGTGAGGAGATTGGGTTCCAATAAGTTGAAAATCAAGATATACACTTATTCGCGACTACAATTATGACTATTTCCAAGAAACTTCATGTTTGATAATTATCATCTTAAGTTTATTCCATGGAGCAAGTGATTAAATGTTATCGTGCTTATGAGTTGAGATTCAACGTATTTTATTGATGTAGTTGATTCATTATATCCTATGGTAGCTAGACTTGCCTCATCGTAATAGATTTTATTGTTGTGATGCCGAAAGTGGCTATTTGGTGGTGTACTTAGGCATATGAGATCGTTGTGTTATTTAGTGTTATCATTGTGATGAGAAAAACCGTGTGGTGCATTTTATATTGTGTTCTTGTGGTTCACTGGTAGGTTCAATGTTTTGGATAGGCCTAGAAACAAAGGAAACTCACTTGTAATTTTTGTAAATTAAGAGAGTTAGTCAAATTTTGAGGCCTTGAGGAGTTGTAAGTTCAAGAAGGCTTAATTGTTCAATGTTTGGACTCGTCAAAAACCAAGAAAACTCATTCGAGGATGAATGATCTTAAGTGGGGGAGAATGTAGCACCTCGAATCTTTTTTAAATGTTTAAGGCCTCATTAGAAGGTCATTAAGCGCTAAGCGTATCATTAGTAAGCCAACAATAATTACGATTATGGATAAATCCATTTGGATATGTGGACATGTATTATACATGGTTTAAAGGATTATAGTGATGTTTAGAAGTAGGGAGAAGTAGCTTGGAACAAGTTAGAATTGTTGAAGAGAAAAAGACGCCCAAAGTCGCACATGACCTAATTTCAAATAATCTTATATCTCTGCGTATAATGAGTTACGTTGTGGTTATGATATCAAATTAAAGAAATTTGAGTCTAGTTTCAATGGTCCAAACCGTTCGTCATTTGGAATTTTATACAAAATGTTATGACCAATTTACTGAGCACTGTCTCACATACATGCCGACTGTACGGCCGTGCATCTGCGAGCGCACCTGAAGAAGTTGGCTGCCCCAATTACGCGTCCAGATACGCGGCAGAGCACCTGGGAAGGTTCTATATACCCCCTAAGTCGGGGAGAGATAATGTGGGTCAAATCTTGGGAGTTCTTTGTGTCACGTCCCAAATACCTAACCAGTCATGATGGCGCCTTTCTTGGAACTAGGCAAGCCGACGTTATCAATATGCTTTCAATATATAACAGAAGTGAGTTAAAGCAATTAAACTAACTGAAGGTTTACATAATAACGGGGTAAAAGCCCAAAACACAAGTGCGAAATGATAGCCCGACATCGGGATGTCACTAAGTCATGAGCATCTAACAACCAATCTAGAAAACAGAGTCTACTACAGTCTGTGCCAAATGCCAATACAAGAGAGAAAAGGTAATAAGAAAGGAGAAACAAGGACTGCGGACGCAGGAAACTAACTTGTAAGTCTCCGATAATCAGCCCGTGCACGAACTCACCGACCGCCATAATCGTACACACCTGGATCTGCACATGAAGTGTAGGGTGTAGCATGAGTACAACCAACTCAGCAAGTAATAGAATTAAATAAGGAACTGAGAAGCAGTGACGAACTATAAAAATACATATCATTTCAAAAGTTTTCAGTAAAGATTGAACATGCTTTCAAATGCGGTGGTGTAAGTCAAATAAGTTCGAGCTTAAGTAAAACAGATATGAATCTTCCAGAAATTTCACAACAACATATAACAACTAAGTGCAACAATAAATAAAAGCAAGTACAGCCTCTCAAGGCAGCAATCACTCAACTCATCTAAACAGCTCATACTCTCGGCTCTCAGCCCTCAATACACACTCTCAATAAGTACCTACGCTCACTGGGGGTGTACAAACTCCGTAGGGGCTCCTTCAGCCCAAGCGCTATATTGCTGCGGCGCGCAGCCTGATCCAATATTGTTACGGCGTGCAACCCGATCAAATATTGTTGCGGCGTGTAACCCGATCCAATATAATATATATATATATATATATATATATATATATATATATATATATATATATATATATATCCCGAAGGCTTGTTGCGGCGTGCAACCCGATCCATATACCTCACAGCTCGCAGCTCGGCACTAAGGCACTATCTCAGTCACTAACCTTTCCAGCACCTCGGGCTCACAGAATATCATAATAATCAGCCCAAACAGAAAATACAATAAGTATCAACAAGAAATGAGAGGGAATGGAGATATAACACACAAGTAAGACTGTGACTGAGTACAAGACATCAATTAGCAGTCAATTCAATAAGTATAAGACCGCTGCAGATCCCAACCGAGATATCATATGGCCTAAGCATGGTTTTTAACATGAAAGGCAGTCAATTGCTCAAAGACAAGGAAACACAAGTAATAACAATGGCTATTCGACTTTACAGTCTCACGGGATGGACCAAGTCACAATCTCTCACATTGCGCGCTCACACGCCCGTCACCTGGCATGTGCGTCACCTCCAAATATTCACATCATACCAATTCTCTAGGTTTCATACCCTCAAAACCAGATTTAAGACTGTTACTTACCTCAACCGTGCAGAAATCCTACTCTGAATTGCCTTTGCCTCTCGAATCGCTCCAAATAGCCCGAATCTAGCCACAACAATACGAGATAATCAATATTGGCTAAAAGGATCAATTCCACAAGATAACTACTAAACTATAGTCCAAAATCCGAAATTGGCTCAACCGGCCCCCTGGGCCCACGTCTCAAAAACCGAAAGCCCATTCACTCACGAGTCTAATCATAACAAATTTATCAAAATCCGACCTCAATTACCCCTCCGAATCCCCAAAATTCACTCTCCAATTCCCAAGCCCTAATCTCCCAAATCTCACCTCAAACACTCACCAACTAGGTGTACAATCAGCGGAGAAACACCATTATTGAAGATAAATAGGCACAAGGAACTTACCTCAGTGATTACTCCGAAATCGCTCTCAAAATCCCCAAAATCTAAGCTCAAAAATGATGAAAATGGTGAAAACTCTCGAAGTGTTCTATTTATAGGTTCTACCCAGACTTCTCGCACCTGCGGCTCCAGTTCCGCATCTGCGGGAAAAGCCCTGCTTCTCCGGAAAAATCCCTAAACACTGTCTCCGCTCCTGCGATCAAGTGACCGCATCTGCGCTCTTCGCGGGCGCGGGAAATACATCACACATGCGCCCCTAAATCTGCTTCTGCGACCATCGCAGGTGCGGGAATTCCATCGCACCTGTGTCCTCTGTCCAAATCCTCCTTAGCCACATCTGCGGCTCCTCCTTAGCTTCGGCGGGCTCGCACCTGCGGTTCCCCCTCCGCAAGTGCAGTTACACACCAGTAGCAGCAGCTTCAGCTACAATTCCTCAACTCCCATCAAGTCGTTAACCACCCGAAATCACCCCGAGGCCTCCGGGACCTTAACCAATCATACCAACAAGTTATATAACTCCATGCGAACTTATTCGAACCTTCAAATCACTCAAGACAACATCAAAACACCAATTACACCCAGATTCAAGCCTAATGAACTTCTAAACTTTCAAATTCCACAAACGACACCGAAACCTACCAAACCACGTCTGATTGACTTCAAATTTTACACACAAGTCAAAAATGACACCACGAACCTATTACAACTTCCGAAAAACCAATCTGGCCTGATATCAAAATTTCCACTGCCAGCCAAAATTGCCAAAATTCCAACTTTCGCCAATTCAAGCCTAATTCTACTACAGACCTCCAAATCACATTCCGGATGCGCTCCTAAGTCCAAAATCACCTATCGGAGCTAACAGAACCATAAAAATTCAAATCCGAGGTCGTTTTCTCACAAGTCGACTTTTCCAACTTAAGCTTCCAATTAAGAGACTAATACTGTTGTAAAGCACAAAAGAAGCACAAATGGGGCAAACGGGGCTATAACTCTCGAAACGACCGGTCGGGTCATTACATCCTCCCCATCTTAAACAAATGTTCGTCCTCGAACGGGTCTAGAAAAATACCTAGAGTCTCAAATAGGTGTAGATATTTTCTCCGCATCTCCTGCTCGGTCTCCCAATTGGCCTCCTCCACAGGCTGGCCTCTCCACTACACCTTCACTGAAGCCATATCCTTTGACCTCAACTTCCGAACCTGCTGCTCTAAAATGGCCACCGGCTCCACATCATTAGTCATATCACCATCCAACTGAATCGTGCTGAAATCCAAAACATGGGATGGATCGCTGACATACTTCCGGAGCATAGAAACATGAAATACTGGATACACACTCGACAAGCTAGGTGGCAAGGCAAGCTTGTAAGCCACCTCCCTGATCCTCTAAAGTACCTCAAAAGGCCTAATGAACCGAGGTCTCAACTACTCCCTCTTCCCAAAACCTCATAACACCCTTCATGGGTGATACCGTTAGCAGAACTTTCTCCCCAACCATGAAAGACACATCACGGACCTTCCTATAAGCATAGCTCTTCTGCCTAGACTGCGCCATGCGACGCCGCACATGAATCAATTCCACCTTGTCTAATGCATCCTAGACCAAGTATGTACCCAAGAGCCTAGCCTTACCCGACTCAAACCATTCGACCGGAGATCTACACCGCCTCCCATATAAAGCCTCGTACGGAGCCATCTGAATGCTTGACTGATAACTGTTGTTATATGCAAACTCCGCGAGAGGCAGAAACGGGTCCCATGGACCCCCAAAATCAATGACACAAGCGCGTAACATGTCCTCCAATATCTGGATAGTGCGCTCGTACTGTCCCACGTCTGAGGGTGAAATGTTGTGCTCACCTCAACCTGAGTACCCAAATCTCGTTGTACGGCCCTCCAAAACTGCGATGTAAACTGTGTGCCTCTATCTGAAATGATGGAAACTGGGACACCATGAAGGCGAACAATTTCAGAGATTTTTGGAGGAGCTCCCATGTACATGATGCATATATTACACATAAGGAACCTACATATAATAGGTTTGGTACAAGTTTATACAGGTATTATCATGCTTTTTTGCAACAAAGTCGCAACAACGCCCATCCTGCTTTGAACTGGACAGGTATTGTAGGATGCATTTCGTGCAAATTTGGAAACATGCTGTCATGTTCAAGCTTAGATACCAGTTATAGACATCACATGACGACCCCAGCTGACCAAGATATCATGTGTAACTACTTAGATGCAAACGAAACGAATGCAGTCTTGGCAAAGAGATGATGCAAGTTGAAGTCAGTTAGATTGATTCAAGATTTATGGTTATTAGATATTTTTGTACTATCGAAGGATTGTATCACACAAGACTTTGATAATAGGTTTCATGTACGCTCATATTTTATGCACTTATATTTTGTAAGACCTCCAGACACTTGTTGTTTTATTTTGGATTAACTTAATAAAAAGACCACTAGGCAACCAACCTAGTGGTATATTAAAAAAAACCACAATCAATTAAAAATCAAAATACCCAATTTCTCTGTTTTTTCCTTTGTGGCAAACACATTGAAAAGTTAAAATTGGAGTAGTAGTGCTTACTTCTTACTGGGGTTGCCATTATTTACAACAAGAACTAAGAAGAACTTGAAATAGTATTGTTCATTTGCTAGATAATGAGACTAGGAGGGTGTTTGGATTGACTTATTTTAAGTGCTTATTGGATTTTAAGCACTTTTATAGTTTCTGTGATGTTTGGCAATGATAAAAAATACTTAAAAGCACTTACTTTTAGGCATGAAAAGAACAAAAATAAGTCAAAAGCCAAACGTTGGGTATTACCAACGAATGGCTTGGGGCTTTTAGCTTATAAGCTACTTTTTAAAAGCCAATCCAAACACCCTCTAGCTTTGGCTTTCGTTTGATATGATTTTGGCAACTTGCTTTTTAACTAGGGTTTTGGTTTTTCTTTTTACCTCCAAAAGACAGAATTTTATTTTATCTTAAACTTAAATGGGCTAGGGGTTTTCTGCTCTACTTATTTGTATTAGTATTGGACTTGGGATGAGCCAAAATAATAAAAAATATAGAGAAGATTCAATTACTATTATAAAATAAAAGACACGCGCGCGCGCACACACACATATATATTTTAAATATGTATATATTATCGGTTTGGTTCGGTTTGGTCCATTTGTTTGGGGATTTAATACCAAACCAAACCAAATATTATCGGTTTTAATAAATTTAAATCCAAACCAAACCAAACAGAGCGATTATCGGTTTATTATGTCGGTTTGTCTCGATTTACCGGTTCTGATCGATTTTTCGATTTCATTTGAACACCCCTATGCGTCGTGATGACACCTAAACTGTAACACTAGGTAAGCTGATTACTTACAACAGTTAAACCGGTTAAACATGATATTTTAAATCAGAGTTTAATATAAATACCAAAATAAATGTGACATAAGGCTACATGGCAATAATCACAACAATCCTCCCAAGACTAGGTAATATAGAGTCATTAACTCTAAATGAGTACATAGGAATGCCTCAAAAACAAAATACAATACTGTCCGGATAACGAATTAACAGTACAATTAATAGGAAAAAGGACTCCAAGGGGCTGCGTCGACCACACAGCTCTACCTTGAATCCACGCGAACAAGAAGATAACTCTGCCTGAATCCGGTATAACTAATACCTGGATCTGCACAAAATATGCAGAAGTGTAGTATGAGCACACCACGGTCGGTACTCAGTAACTATCAAGACTAACTTCAGTCGAGTAGTGACAAGGTACAAATCAAGACACCTACTAGTTATAAAACCTGTGTAGTATGTGAGTATAAAGCTAATAATGGAAACAAGAATCAGTAATTGACAACAAGGAATAGACATGTGATATAAATAGTGAAGCAATCCGAACACCGTTAAAATACTAGTGAAACCAATTAAGGAAAAATTAATGACAACTGAATAATCAAACCATTCTAACACAAGTTTCACCATAAAATTTCTCCGAGATACCTCATCTCATAAAAACAAGTCATGAGTCCCTAATCACAGGTCATATGCTCACGGCACTTTGTGCCCACATTATTAATCACAACCACACGGACAACTCACGTACCAATATCTCAATTCGTCCGGCATAGTCACAGGCCCACAATCACAATCCGCCCGGCGTGGTAACATGCTCAATATCATAATCCGCACGGCGTGGTCCCAGGCTCAACATCACAATCCACCTGGCATGATCACAAGCTTAATATCATGATAGAAGCAGATAATACAAGAATACATGTGCATGATCAATAAATGTCAAGTTTCATACTCCTGAACCGGTGTAAACTACATGCTACGATGTATGCTTGTGCGAGTGTACTATTAGAGTCCAAGTAAACAAGTAATATCAAAGACATCGAGTAGCTCATTGGAAGCAACACAACAAATCACGAAAGAATCATGACATGCACAAGGAGAATCACACCATCACATGAATATCATCAACATTATGTCCCCAGGCCATCACATATCATCCCTATATAACCACCCTTATCCGTCCGTATTCACAACATCATAATAGACACCCTTTAATTCAACAACGAAAGATGTAACAAGTAATAACAACTTTTAATTAAATGCATAAAGTAACCTAAGAGTTTTTACCGGTCAATTTTGCCACATATAAGTCGGGTACACACTCATCACCTCATGTACACGTCTTCCACATAATTTAAATGAAACAATCAACCCAAATCCTAAGGGGTAGTCCCCCCCCCCCCC
>AWOL01S0131395.1:17036-35281 GCA_000715115.1 Nicotiana otophora
TACTCTAAAATGACCTTCCCACGTGAAACAACCTCCGAACGGCTCGAATCTAGCCAAAATAACTTAATATAATAAATTAAAGCCATAGGAAATAATTCCGGATAATAAAGCTTCGATCTTTAATGAAAACCAAAAAGCCAACCCAAAAAGTCAACCCTGGGCTCACACCTCAGAACCCGAAAAAACTCACAAAATTCGAACAACCAATGCGAACGAGTCCAACCATACAAAAATTATCCAATTCCGACATCAAATCGACCTTCAAATCATCATTTTTGTGTTTTAGAACAAAATGCGGGTCAAGAATACTTACCCCGATCCAAATCGTGAAAATCCCCTCCAATATAGTCGCGAACGTGACACACAGTCTCCAGCACACTACGCAAATGCGTTGTTCTTCATGAGTACGCGGACAACAAAACCCCGGATGCCCCTTCCAACTATCCTTCTATGCGATCGCGGCATATGTTACGCGAACGCAAAGGCAACAATCTTCCCTGCTTCACGAATGCAATCGCCTCTTCGCGACCGCGAAGAACACAATGCCGGCCTCCATAGTAACTCGATGCGAATGCGATTGGTTCATCGCGACCGCAATGAAGAACACCAGATATCAGAACCAGCAGTTCAAAAACATAGAGAAATGACCCGCAGCCCATCCGAAACACACACGAGGCCCCCGGGACCTAGTCTGAACATACCAACAAGTTTCATAACATAATACGGACCTGCTCGAGGCATCAAATCAGAACAAAAAATATTAAAACTACGAATCACACCTCAATTCAAGTCTAAAGAACTAATGAACTTTCAACTTCTGCAACTCGCACCGAATCTTATCAAATCAGCCCGGAATGACCTGAAATTTTGCATGCGAGTCCTAAAGGATACAACAAAGCTATTATAACTCCCATAATCACATTCGAACCCGATTTCAACAAATCAACTCCTGGCCGAACCTCTTAACCTTTCAAACCTTCAACTTTCCAATTTTCTCCAAGAAGCATCAAATCAACCTACGGACCTCCAAATCGAAATCTGGACATACGCCTAAGTCCAAAATCACCATACGAAGCTTTTGGAATCATCAAAACACTATTCCCAAGTCGTCTACGCAAAAGTCAATCTCTAGTCAACTCTTAACACTTAAGATTCTAAAAGAAGAATCATCTTCCAAATCAATCCCGAATCACCCGAGAATCGAATCCGACATGCAAGTCATAATACACAATACAATATTTCTGAAGTCCTTCACCCACCGAATGAGACACTAATTCTCAAAATGACTGATCGGGTCGTTATATTCTCCTCCTATTACACCTATGTTCATCCTCGAACATGCCAAGAACCGTTCTGAAGCCATGAAATCATTGAATAAACTCATCATACATATACTCGTGGGTGATCCCACATCAACCCAATACACATAGGCTTGACAACACCATATCGATAAGCCTTAAAACCATATTTTAACATCTGATCATCCCCCAAAGAACTGATTCCCACATAAACACACTGTATCAACCTCAACTAGCTGCAACAGCTCATGCATACACCCACAAGGTATAACCCCACGACGTAACACATCATCTATATGCTCAATGCAATGACTCTAACTGCAATACCTATCCATTACCAAACTCGGTACATGTAAATAGCTTCATATATACTAGAACCTTATTCCAAACCTTCACAACACTGACATCGATGCAAGAAACATGAAGATCTCATAACCAATCATCCAAATCATAATGCCACCTAGGCACAAACCTCTCAATCTAAACTCACAAGCACAACTCGAATATGACTAAATATGGATTGAGAAAAACATCAGAGAACTACCAAAAAAGTCCAACTAGTACAACTCCCCATCGTTATCATACTACAAATCCATTTCCTAAGGGAGAACAAAATATATGAACTAATCACAAAGATCTCATCCTAACATAACTCTACCGCGACACGTAACATATCAATCCACTCAGAAATATGAGGATCCGACCCTTAACTCTTAATCACATGTAGAATACACATCACACCAACCGAAACATTCCACTAACTTAATTTCGCAAAATAATATTACAACACGTAATGAACTTACCATACCGGTAGAGCACTTAATCAAAAATCGTAACCAAACCATCAAACAATCACGTCAAAACCTACCGTAATGAGTAATAGAAAGTTCATTCTAGTCTCATAGCTCTCAATAGTGAACAAACTGAAACGATAGACAAGGGCTACCACTATAGAATCTCTCAACAGGGTAAATGCATAAGCAGAGTATTAGAATCACAAAACACATCCATATATGGAGCAAGATAGGAGAACTCACACCGATAAATAGGACCAGATTCAAAATAAGACCGATGCTCCTCTATGACAAATCGAAACCATACCTGTAATGACATCATCTGGTGCAGCAGCCTCAGCCCTACCATGGAAATCATATCAACGGGCCGAGCCTCCCCCTCTAGGATGCCCTTTACCCGCCTGTCCTCCACCCATAGCCGGTCGTGCAAGTGGAGTAGCAATTGGAATAGATCCCATAGAGTGAGTGCCCTGATAAAATCCACCTCTCCCGAGTCTGGGACAAGCTCTCATGATATGCCTAGTATCGCCACACTGATAACAACCCCTCTACGGGCGTGGCTGTTGGTACTAAGTCTATACCGGATAACTGGAATAACCACTGTAGGAACCTCGTGCAGGTGGTGCAGTAAAAGATGACTGCCTCATATGAGTACCCTGAAGTCTATGACTAGATGGAGCACCACGCGTAGTATGAAGTACGGACTAGACTGGCTGACTATTTGAGCCTCCGCCGTGATGGGTTATAGCTGAAGAGTAGAATCCACTGAATCCTACAGAACCTTGAGACCTCTTGGACTCCTTATTCTCCATGTCCTCACCCCGAGTACGCTCTAAGCTCCTGGAAATCTCCACAACCTACAGAAATGGAGTATTAGTCTCCAACCCCAAGCCATGCTGAATCTAAGACAATAGCCGAGCCCCTCGATAAATCTGCGGACTCGCTCTCTGAATGTAAAGATACAAATAAGCTTACTGATATAATGAAAATATAAAATAAAAACAATGAGCATGAAGTAAGCATCTAAATACCTTATATCCGAAGCAAACGAGGATACTTAGACTTCATTTCTTCCTTAGCTTCCTAAGTAATCTTCTCAAAACCTTCAGAAAAACCCAATCTTCTATAACAAATTCCAAATCTATGTGTCGCACATCTGAATAGGATTTCAAGCGACTCTGGGATGTATTCAACTGCTCTTGTATCAATTTGACTTTATCCATAGCTTGATAAAGTAAATCTGGTCAAGTAATTCTGCTTCACCAACCTCGAACCATCCGATCAGAGATCTACACTTCCACCCATACAATACCTTAACTTTGTCATGCTAATACTGGAATGATAGTTTTTATTATGTGCAAACTAAATATTGGGCAAGTTATCATCCTAGTTTCTTAAAATCTAACACATATGCTCTTAAAATATTTTCAAGCGTCTGAATAGTGCGCTCTGCTTGACCATCTATTTGTGGGTAGAAGGTTGTACTAAGATTCACCTGAGTGCCCAAACCCTTCTGGAACGGCATCCAGAAGTTTGCTGTGAATAGAGCGCCTATGCCTGATATGATAGAAATTGGAATACCATGCAGTCGAACTATCTCTTTGATATATAACTTCACATAATCCTTGGCTAATCGGTGGTCTTAACATGCAAGAAATGAGCCAATTGCATGAGCCAGTCTACTATCACCCAAATTGAATCAAACTTACAAAATGAACGAGGAAATAATGTGATGAAATCCATATTAATAATTTTCTATTTCCACATTGGGATTTCTATGTTTCGTGCTAACCCACCGAGCCTCTGATGTTCTGCTTTAACCAGTTGGCGATTAGGGCACTAAGCTACAAATTTTACAACATTCTTCTTCATATCGTTCCACCAATAGACTTCCCTGAGATCATGATACAGTTTTGTTGAACCTAGATAAATGGAATACCATGAATAGTGCATTTCTGCCATTATTCTTTCTCGAAGCCTCTAAATATCTAGAACACATAATCGGCTCTTAAATTTGAGAACCTCGTCTTCCTATAGATCAAAAGCTATCATTTTGTGTCGCTGGATCCATTCTATGAGTTGTGGTTACACAACATCATCATATTGTCATCCTTCACCTCCACTGCAAGGGACGCCTCTGCTCTGTTCTGGATGACTATGATACCATCATTTGAATCCAAAAGTCAGACTCTCAAGCACGCCAATCGATGAAGATCTTTGGCTATTTCTCTCTTCACAATTTCCACGTGCACTAGACTACCCATGAATCGGTGACTGAGGGTGTCATCTACAACATTAGCCTTGTTTGGATGATACAAGATGTCCACATCATACTCTTTCACCAACTCAATCCACCTTCTCTGCCTCTAATTCAACTCATTCTGCGTGAAAACGTACTTAAGGCTTTATGATCTATAAATATATCCACATGGACCCCATACAAATAATGATGCCATATCTTCTATGCAAACACTACTGTCGCTAATTCTAAATCATGCGTAGGGTAATTCTTCTCATGCTTCTTAAGATATCTCGAATCATATGTGATCACCTTACCCTATAGCATTAAAACACAACCCAAACCAGTACCTGAAGCGTCACAATAAATAATATACCCATCTATACCCTCTGGAAGTATTTGTCACGATCCAAAAACCATGTGACATGCGCCCAACATACTACCCAACCCCCTACAAGAATACCCATCTATATTCCTAATAGATGCATGAGGAAGCCATTTTTAAAACACAATTATTTTGAATGATTAAGGTCATACATGAAATATAATCTTTAAATCCACCATTTTCAATAATAGAAAATACATAAAGATAACAGTATTTCTTCAATGCATGCAATATGAATAACTCTAAATTACAACCCAAAAATAATGATAATTGTCTATGGAATCTCTATGACAGAAGGATAGAATAAATACTTGGGACAAACCCCAACTAGAAGAAATTAACATTAACATGACAGCTACCACGAAATAGAAGTGGTGCCTAACTATATACCTTGAAAAGAGAGTCATCCTAGCCTCATCCACTCATCACATGCCACATCTCATCTTGAAAACATGTAAAGAAAGAAGAGCCCTGGAGAGGGGCTCTTGAGGGCTGAGTACACCACTATGGTACTCAATAAGTGTCATAGATTCTCTCTAACTCGAGTTTCCGGGAAAAGCTTTACACAACATATGCAATCAACATTTTATATAAAGTGATAAACTATAACACCATTTCATACTCCTTATCATTGTAAATGAAAAGACTAGTAAAATGCAAATCATGATACAAACTTTTAAAATATTTATATCAACCCATGATTCTAATAAAATCATGTAAAACCATTTTAACTTCATTAAGTCATTGAAAATACTTTCAGCTCTTTAGGCTTATACATAATAAAATCATCTTTTATCTTATACTGGGAGTACTATACCATCACTGACACAAGAAGGTCAACTAGGTTATGTACCTAGAGGCAAATTTCATATACGCTACTTACTCAGGTCGTCTCATCACAGTGCCATAATGAATTGACTCAGCCACGCTAGTAATAGCACAAAATAGAACACTCTCAAGGAGGATACTCTACTATAGTCTATACCATAAAGTGGCCATATATGCCTACACCGACACGTGTAGTTTCATGACGACAAACACGATATATCCGAAGCCAATCTCTGTGAACACAAGTAACTCCCAAAATATTTGATACTCCAAAAATAGATTCATATCCGAATAGCCTCAAAGTATCTATTTTATCAAATCATGATGCTTATAGTCAGTCAATCCAAACCGTTTGAATAAAATCAAATAAGATTCTTTCTAATTTCATATTAAGCAATCAACAAAATGAGATTCCAATCCTTAAAAATTTAACAAGTGCTACTTATAAATATAAGGATTTTAGAAATATTACATTCATCATTTCATAAAACAAAGGTAACAATAGAATTCAACATATAATCCATTTATCATTTGTAACGATTTGACTGGTCGTTTTGAAAATTAACGTCCTGTTCGGTGGCTGAAGGTATTGAGGAGATTTATATTGTGTATTATGACTTACGTGTATGGTCGGATTCGGTTCTCAGGTGATTTGGTATTGATTTGGAAGAATGATTCTTTCTTTAGAAGTTTAAGTGGTAAGAGTTTATCGGAGTTTGACTTTTGTATAGATAACTCTGGAATGGTATTTTGATGATTCTAATAGCTTCGTATGGTGATTTTGGACGTAGACGTATGTCCAGATTTGGATTTTGAGGTCCGTAGGTTGATTTGATGCTTCTAGGCAAAAATTAGAAAGTTGAAGGTTTGGAAGGTCTATAGGTTTGACTGGGAGTTGACTTTGTTGATATCAGGTTTGGATTGTGATTCTGGGAGTTGGTATAGCTCCGTTGTGGCATTTGGGACTTGCATACAAAATTTAAGGTCATTCCGGTCGGATTTGACCAGATTTAGCACGAGTTGTAGAAGTTGAAAGTTCATTAGTTCTTTAGGCTTGAATTGAGGTGCGATTTGTAGTTTTGATGTTGTTTGCTGTGACTTTATGTCCCAAGCAGGTCCGCGTTATTTTATGAAACTTGTTGGTATGTTCGGATGGGGTCCCGGGGGCCTCGGATGTGTTTCAGATGGGCTACAGGTCATTTCTCTATGTTTTTGAACTGCTGATTCTGATATCTGGTGTTCTTCATCGCGGTCGTGATGAATCAATCACGATCGCGTAGAGTTACTGTGGAGGCAAGCATTTTGTTCTTCCCGGTCGGAAAGAGGTGACCGCATTCATGAAGGAGGGAAGATTATTGCCTTCGTGTTCACGTAATAGGTGTCGCGATCGCGTGTGAGGATAGCTGGAAGGGGCATCACGGGTTTTGTTGTCCGCGTTCACATGAAGGGCAACGCATTCCCGTAGTGTGCTGGAGAGTGTGCATCGCATTCGAGACTATATTCACGCGTTCGCGAAGAACGTTTGGGAAGCTGTGGATTTTTGTCTTCGCGATCGTGATGGTTATTTTGCGATGATTAAACACCTGGGCATAATATAAGTACTCTAGTTCGAGGGTTGTGATATTTTTATCACTTTTGAGTTAGAACGCTCGGTTTTGGGCAATTTGGATTGGGGTAAATATTCTTGACCCGGATTTGGTTATATTTCATGATTTCATCTTTGTTTTATCATTTAATTAGTGATTTGAATTGGAGAAATTGAGGTTTTTTGTAAAAACCTTCTAAAATACAAAAATGATGATTTGAAGGTCTATTTGATGTCGGAATGGAATAATTTTGGTATGGTTGGACTCGTATCGGAATAGGTATTCGAGGAGATTATGATCACCTTTTAATATAATGGTGTGTCACAAAAAGCAGTGTACTTAAGGAAATTCCCCTTCTCACTGAAAGATGATGCTAAGCAGTGGCTTCGGAGCTTGCCAACGGGATCAATTAGAAAATGGGAGGAGATGACAAGAAAATTTCTTGACAGATATTTCTCCTCAGCTACAACGGGTATGTTTAGAAGATAAATCCATAACTTCTGCCAGAAAGATACTGAAACAGTGTTTGAATCTTAGGAGAGGTTTAAGGAGTTAGTTCAAAAGTGTCAACATAGCTGAATTGAACTCTGGATGCAACTCCAGGATTTTTGGGATGGATTGACACTGGCCTCACGTAGAACATTAAGTAATGCAGCTGGAGGAGATAGTCACAATTCTAGATGAGTAGTCTGAAGATGCAAACTAGTGGCCTCCTGAGAGTGCTGAAAGAAGAAGATCAACTGGTGTTCACCAAGTTGATGCTAACACATCTGTGCAGGTACAACTTGATGCAATGGAAAAAGTAATACGGAAGTTGACCTTAGCTCGATACAAAGTGAGCCTCATACAGCATGTGATATATATGGAAGAGGACACCCTACTCATGAGTGTCAAGCCTCAACTAAGGAAGTGAATGTTGTGGGGAATTATAACTTCAATGCAATGGGTTAAAAGCACCTCGATGTTTTATGGAGTTCACCTGGGGGTACTGCAAATGTGTGGCAACAAAACAATTCCAGATTTAAGTAACAAGGAGCTCCAGGCTTCAAAAAGCAGCAAAGGCAGCAGTTTCAGCCTCAACATTCCAATCATCCTGGTCTAGAAGATATGATGAAAGCCTTCATTGTCAAGACAGATGAGAGGCTAGATCCTCATGAGGCAGCCATTCGAAATGTAGAGAAGCAAGTGGGACACATTGCAACTATATTGTCTGAGAGAATTCCAGGACCTCTCCCTACTGATACTGAAAGAAACCCCAAAGACACAGTGAATTATATGACCTTGAGAAGCGGGCAAGTGTTGAAAGATCCCACTCCAGTCCCAAAAAGATGTGATATCTGAAAAAGAAAGTGGGGAGTAGCTGCAAAATGAAGTTGATAAGAAGAAGAAAGGCAAGAAGGGAGCTGAAAAAAAGGAGGAGGAGGAAACTTCAAAAAGGGAGGAATCTAGTGAAGAGAGCAAGCACATGCCTACTTTACCTTTTCCCCAAAATCTATAATAGAGAAAACCTAGACAAATAATTTGAGAGATTTTTGGATATGCTGAAACAAGTTAATGTAAATTTTCCATTCACATAAATGCTCTCTTAAATGCCAGCTTATGCCAAATTCTTGAAGGAGGTCCTTACAAAGAACAGGAAGATAGAAGAGACCTCGGTAGTCAATCTAATGGAGCATTGCAGTGTAATCTTGCAAAACAAACTCCCACAAAAGTGATGAGATCCAGAGAGTTTTACTATACCTTGCTCTTTAGGCACTATTAATTTTGACAAGTCTTTATGTGATTTTGGTGCCTCAATTAATTTAATGCCTTTGTCTATTTACAAGAAACCGGGGTAGGAGATTACAGAGGTAAGGTCGGTGCCAATATCTTTGCAGCTGGCAGACCAAACGACTCTGATATCCGAAGGGATAGTGGAAGCTGTTTTAGTTCGGGTAGATAAGTTTGTATTTCCTGTGGACTTTATAGTGGTGAATATGGAAGAGAACAAGGAGGTCCCTCTTATCTTAGGAAGGCCATTCTTAGCAACGGGTAGAGCAATCTTAGATATACACGAGAGAAGACTAATGCTTAGAGTGGGTGAAGGGACTGTAACTTTTGAGATGAATGTAGAAACGGGGGTTAAAAAGGAGAAGCCAATTGCAAGTGTTGAGTGGAAAGTGAAGAGTTCGATAGAGAAGGCTCCATTGATTGAAAAAGATAAGTGTGGGGTGTACCCCAAGAAGGCTGAGAAGAAGCTGTCTTCGTGGATGTGTGTGCTAGTTCGGGCAAGAGGAATGAAGCCCAACTTTGACTCAGACCCCGACTAGATATTCAGGGAAGTTTCCTTTGCCTTATGCTTTTTAATTGTATGTCATGGGGACATGCCACAACTTAAAGTGTGGGGTGGGGGATAATTGTATGTAATATGTATATGTGTTAGTTTGTTTAATTGTAGTAGTTAGTGAAACAATAAAAACAAATAATTTAAAAAACCATAAAAATTTTAAGATTTTCAATTTTTCCCGACGATGAATATCATCGACAGGTCTCTTGAGGTATTAAAGTTGAAAGAAAAAAGACAAAAAAAATATTTTCTTTTGTTAGGTAGTATAATAATTCCCCCTTGATTTTTCTTTGTGTCGCGGTTCTTTTCAAAGGGTTTTATTTGAACCGGGCGTAGTTAGTTTTTATTTTGTTAGGAGTAGGAAACCTTGTGTTGTGAGTTGAATTGGAAGTAATATCTCTTGACTTTATTATACCTTGAGAATAGTAAGCGCTTTAGTTGTGACGCTTAGGCTCAGTTTTCGACTCTAGTGCAAGTACCATAAAATTGTATTATCTTAACTTTGTTTAACTGCTTTGACTAGAGTGTCTTGATAGTCCGATCCTAAGTGATTTATGTGCCATGTGTGTGTATGGTTTTGTGTAATTCTGTGCATTGCATTTGATGTCTAAAACTTGCCTCGTTTATTTGCAAACTCAACCATGAATAAATAGGAGATGCACTCCATTAATCAAACACTGAAAAGATTTCATTAACAACTCCCATTTGATTTCCATTAGCAGCTGCATTCATAATTTCCAAAATATTACAATTTATAGATATAATGAAAAACATATTTGCCAAATACCAATATTTCTAGTTCAATTTCCCACATCAAACACCACCCACAACCTGTCTACGGAGCCTCTAAGTACAACATAAGAGTAATATGGAAATGCCTGCAACAAGGCCCCGGCTATACCTCAAAACACAAAGTACAACATCAAATGATATCAGGCCCGAAATAGAGTAGGGCTCACCAAAACCTGCTGAATAGGGAGTAAGTGCTAACGAGGACCAAAGTTGCCCGCTAATGAACCACCTGCATCCATTGAAGATGCAGCGCCCCCGGCAAAAGGAATGTTAGTACATATGGAATAGTACTAGTATGTAAACCTAACTGTCCTCTTTCAAAATATAATGCCAATATAAAAAAAGGGAAAGCCATAGAAATAGGAAGTCAAAATCAACCATATCCAAATGTCCGGTTAAAACATAAAAATTTTCAAAATACGAAATTAATATATATATTTGGTTGGGAAATAATTAGCACCGATATACCACCGTGTTTGTAGCACGGAGTCCGATCACGCCCGATCGGCTAGGCCATCTCCCCACGAACAATGTGGTTCGACATGTGATGCGAAGAAAAGTGTTACCAAGAATAGAACCACCGCGGGCGCAACATGGCGTCCGATCTCCACCCGACCAGCTAGGCCGCCTTCCTACATATGTCGTGTGGGTTGACTTTTCCAATTCACAATTATTATCAGTTTCATCCCAAATAAGGGGAATAATATCAATCCATCAATCATATCCCAAATAAGGGGAATAATCACAATCCACTCCTACACCGGCACGTATAGTTTTAGGTGTGGGTTGTTAGAACACACCCTTCCTCGGTTTTCTAATCATACTTCCCAAAAATATTATTTTTGTTTTTGCACACAAATGTAACATAGGTACAAATATATTTACCTCATCATCTTTCACATTATATAAATCTCCACTAGTATTTTCAACCAATCACAACAACAATATTCCCTTGGCTCTTTTAGCCAATCACAAGATTCTTTATTCAAGGCACGGTGGTCGTATTTGATATTCCACACTTTCATATATTTCCTTCCATGGATAATTATCATAAATATCAACATATATAATATTCCAAAATCACAACTTTAAGTTCATTAGAAATGAACAATTTCAGCACAATAGATTTCTTTCCAAACAATTGAGTAAAATGATTGGCAATCGATGCACAAGTTAAAATCATAAACAAGTAACACACCATTTATTCTTGAAATACTTTTCTCCAAAAAGGGCAATACACAATTTCCACTAACGAATATGTGCGAACGCAAAACACATTGAAAATATTCACAAAGCATAGCATTAGTTAAAACAGCCATATATGGGCATGACTTGAGTACATAAGCTTTTAGGCAATTCTATTTTTGAAATAACTTTGGGACAGCTAAATCAAAGCCCATTTCATAATCTTTCTCACATCATCTTATTATATTGGCACCATTAGCCACAAGTATAACTTTCATTCTTGGTACGTTGGCCACACTCTATATCCCCAATTCACTTATTTCATTTTCAAGCGTCTTTAAAGATTATCAACAACAAGACATTTCCAATCAAGTCTTTAGGTACACATATGAGCAATTAAGAGTCTTAAGCATATCGAGTTTTTCTCACACAATTTAGCATACTAGCTTTCATTTGAAACACGACTCATAGCCATAACATTTTAATACGCAACCCATACTTTGAGCATATAACTTTCGACATAAGGCTCATTCGAAATAGTCAAGTTTATAAGGGATAACCCGGAATATAGGACTTAGGAACTTGAGCCAACCATACTTGAAACTTAAGGGAACATTATGGAATTTGATTCTAAGAGAGTAGTTTGGCCAACATACCTCACTTTGAACTTTCCTTAAATTACTACCAATCCCAATCTATTTTGAGACATAACAAAATTTAACACAAATTAGGAAGATATTCATGGTTTCAGCTCATTTGAGCATTTTATCAAACACTAGGTGTGAAGATTTGACCACAAGGTTCTTCTACTAGATTTCCTTCATTCCACAACCCAATCTTTACTTATTTGAGCTCAACAATCTTCCCACAGACCTTGTTGGTTCATGCATGTATAAATAATACTCTTAACCTTATTAGAGAAGATCTTGATGAACAAAGCACTTTAGCTTCTTCCTCTCTCTAGAACACTCTCACTTCTCTCTAAAAATGTCAGATTGTTGCCTCAAAACGAGCCCCAAAGGCTATTTATCAAAATGGGATCGGGTTATAAAAATAGATAAATGGACCCTCCGAACTCAGGTCTGCGGTCGTAGAACTGACCGCATTACAGGTATGTTGTCCGCAAAATGGACCGTGAAATGGATGCCCAGAACTGGGCTGCACTGGACCGGTCTGCGACCATTCTGCGGTCCGCAGACCACTTTTGCGGTTCGCTGAATGATTTTGCGGTCGCAGAATTGACCGCAGAATCACATTCTACCAGCCTTTGGGAATTTGGTCGTAACTTCTTGTAGGAGTGTCTAAATGACAAACAGTTTGAAGTGTTAGAAACTAGACTCGAAGATCCTTTATTTGCTAGATTTTTCATAACATAAATCCTTATATATATGTATATATGCCCGTCCAAATTTCGGTCTTGTGGGTACTTATTTGGAACTTTAGTCTATCATGTAATTTCCAATTTGACTTAGACTTAGGGCTCTCCTTAGACCCCACATCACTTATAATATGCCGCGTACACTTATTATTATATCCAATTGATACCCATATTATTAATAGTCCTCATATGCACATACAATAATATAATTAACATACATCAACTTTCTTAATAGCGCTTAAGTACTTCAAAAATTTTTGGGGTGCTACACTTGTCTCCGCCAATTGTTCTCTAAGATCGGGGAAACCCTAACTGTTGCACATATAATGAACCTCTACTCTCCTAAGATCTTTTGTGGGGGTGTGATAAAACTTAGAAAACACGGTCATCATGCCCTTCTCACCAGCGTGGATGATGACATAGACCGTGGATGGGTGGAATAGTTTGTTGTCATTTCTACAAGGAATATCCTCCCGACCACAACACCTGTTATTCCTGAATCATGGATTTTTTTCCTTAAGTCTTCGAATATCTTTTTTCTTTCCATTTTTTAAAAATACCTTTTTGTGTTATTAACTTTATACTTTCATTATTCCAGCTACACATTGAAAACCACCGCGAGTTCAAGATCTAGCCCCATGGGTACAGAAAATTCTGGATATCACTACACCAGAATCTCGAAGGTGGAAAGAAATGGCTCCCATATTTAGGTGGAAAGCCAAAAACCATGGTAAATAAAGATTCTTCTTCCATTCTTTCAATCTTTCAATATATCTTGGAAAGAATTTAACTATCTTCTTATGCCAAACAGGACTTCCGAAGGGATCCGTTGTTAGCCCCGACATCGAGGCTCTCGATGACCCAGTGGAAGCCAATCGAGTATTGCAGAATGTTATTAACCTGAGGAGAGCTCATGAATCTACTCGCACTTCCGGTGAAAGTACCTCCTCCCCGAGTCCCCATCCCAAAAACAAGAAACCAAAGAGGAAACGTACCTCCTTGGTCGGGACTCAGGAGAAGAGACAGAAAGTGTAACGACCCGACCGGTCGTTTTGAGCTCTAGCACGTCGTTCGGTAGTTTGAGGCCAGAGAAGCTTCACTTCAAGTATTATGACTTGCACGCATGGTCGGGATTAAATTTCGGAAAGTTCAGAGTTGAATTGGAAAGAAAATTCTCATTTCGAAATCTTTAAGTTGGAAGAATTGACTAAGATTGGATTCTAGAGAAAGCAGCCTCGGAATTGGGATTTGAAGGTTTTAGCAGGTTTGTATGATGATTTCGGACTTGGGGGTATGTTTGGATCGGGTTTTGGATACCCCGGGAGCTTTTCGGCACCTATTATGGAAGTTAGTATTTTGGAAGAATTCCATAAATTTGGGTTGAAGTGCATTTCAATGTTATCGATGTCTGTTTGGAATTCAGAGTCTGATAATAGCTCCGTATGGTAATTTCGGTATTGAGAGCGCGTCCGAAAGTGGATTTGGAGGTCCGTAGGTCATTTTGGAGTCGTTTGGCGAAAGTTAGAAATTTGAAGGTTTTTGAGAAGTTTGACCGGAAGTGGACTTTTTGATATCGGGGTCGGAATACGAGTTCGGAAGTAGGAGTAGGTTCATAAATGTCAAATGTGACTTGTGTGCGAAATTTGAGGCCAATCGGACGTGATTTGATGGGTTTCGGCATCGAATGTAGAAGTTTGAAGTTTTAAAGTTCATTAAGCTCGAATTGGGGCGTGATTCATGAATTCGATGTTGTTGGATGTGTTTTGAGGCCTCGAGTAGGTCTGTGTTATGTTATTGGACTAGTTGGTGTGATTGGACGAGGTCCCGAGCGCCTCGGGTGGTTAACGGGTTGAATTTGAATTTGAGGAAGAGCTGAAGCAGCTGGTCTGGTGTAACCACACCTGCGTGATGAGGGCTGCAGGTGCGGGAGATGGCTCGCAGAAGCGGAAGGAGCCAAGGCTGCTGAGAACCGCAAAAGCAGAAGGATTTGTGAATCTGCGATGGCACAGGTGCAATGTCAATAGCCACAGAAGAGGCAAGGGCCATAGGTGTGGATGGAGTTTCGCAGAAGCGGATGCGCAGAAGCGGCCTAAGAGCCTCAGGTGCAAAAATGTCGCTGGGCAATGGGGTTTCTTTAAAATGTGGCTTGGCCCATTTTTCTCCCATTTTCATTTGGTTTGTGTGATTTTGAAGAACTTCAAGGCGAGATTTTCAGGCAGCAACTCAAGGTGAGTGATCCCCCCTTATTATAAGTTAAATACATGGTTTGTATTAGAATTTAAACATGGAAATTAGTAGAAATTGTGGGGGGTTTGGTAGGAAACCTAGAATTTGGTATTTTGAATTTTTACCACGAATTTGGGCATGGAATTGGGAATAAATCATATATTTGAGTTCATAAGGTTATGGGTAATTATTATCTTCAAAACTTTTCGTAATCTGGGCACGTGGGCCCGAGGGAAATTTTATCGACTTTTCAAGTGGAGTTAGGAATTGTTGTAAATAGGTTTATAATGAGTATCTGAGCATATATTAATGGTTTTGAATAATTATTGAATAGTTTTGGAGCGTTGGGCATCGGTTTGAGTCGTCGGAAGGTCTTAGGAGCCGGTTATGGAACTTCGGAGCGAGGTAAGTCTCCTTTCTAACTTTATAAGAGGGAATTTACCCCATAGGTGAAATAATTCAATATGTGCTTCTACTTGTGGGGGGCTACGTATGTACGAAGTGACGAGAGTCCGTGCATAGCTACTACTATGCTTATGTCCGGGTAGTCTAGGACCCAAATAGCGTTATATTTGTGATGCTTGCATCCTACCTGTTACTTTAACCGTTTAAAACATATTGGAACTTGATAAAGGAATTTCAAAAGGTTAAGCTTCACCTACTTGGGTTTCGGATGGGTTACTTGATCGTTAATGAGAATTGATATTTCTTTGAACATCAAACATAAATAAATCCTTAATTTGGTGGTTTGAATGTGTTTATCTTTTGTGGAACGGGCCGAACACCTCGGCAGATTAAATAGATACATCTATGGTTCACGCCATTCGACCATCTGGCAGTGCACAGTTTAAATATTTGTTGGATCGGGCCGTACGACCTCGGCATGATTTGCGCATGACTTAATTGATTGTTTGGAATTATTGATAATTGATATCGCCTCATTTGCCGGAGATATAAATTGTTAAAAGATGAAAATAAATTTGGAAATCCCCTATTAACAAGAGAATTATTTACCTACCTCATGTTATTGTGTTTACCGTTGCCTTATAAAATCCATAATTTATCATATCATTGGTATATTAATTATAGCCCTTAGTAAGTGTCCGAGTCGACCCCTCGTCACTACTTCTTCGAGGTTAGCTTGGATACTTACTGGGTACGCATTGATTTACGTACTCATGCTACACTTGATGCACATTTTTGTGCAGGTACACATATATTTAGCGGCCTTGTGGGCGCAGAGGCGCGATTATGGCGGGGACTTAGGTGAGCTTCATTCTATATGATGCTCCACAGCCAGCAGAGTCTCCTTCAGAGTACTTACATTCCTGTCCAACTTGTATTCCGGACAACTGTTGTATTTTATTTTACATTCCTAGTTAATGCTCATACACTTGTGACACCGGGTTTGGGGATGATTATGGGTTGCATTGTATTGGAATTTTTAAAAATATTATTATGTATTTTGTAAAATCCATCTTCTACTATTTAATTGAGGGGAAAAACTGTGATTTCAAAAATATTAAAATGAGACTTGAATTAAGTATTTAGTGTTGGCTTGCCTGACAGCGTTGTCTGGCGCCATCACGACCCTTAAAGGATTTTTTGTCGTGACAACATGGTATCAGAGCACTAGGTTCACTTAGGTCTCACGAGTTATGAGCGAGTCTAGTAGAGTCTTGCGGATCGGTATGAAGACGTCTGTACTTATCTTCGAGAGGCTACAGGGCTGTTAGGAGCACTTCCCTTCTTGATTCTCATCGTGCGATTTGATTTCTTTGAGGCTTATGCCTTCGTTTCCTTCCCATTCAATCTTATGCGACATGAAGCGCTTGCTATCGACTGAGAATTAAGGAATTGTAATGATACTACAGATGTGGCGCGGGATGTTTCTCCCTGCGTAGTTGATTGGGCTATTGTCGTTGCCTTGTGGAAGGATATTCTATCATTTCAGCTCAGTGGTTGTACTTCTGAGAGCTTTGAGGCTAAGCACAGGTTGATATGATGCTCATGAGTTGTTATCGCGCAGTATTGATGTGATGGTAGGATGCTTGCCTATTTCTCGGGGCAGTGAATGACATGAAAGGAGGTTTACTCAGTGCATGATTCAGAGATTCGATAATTTACTTCCGAGGAAGGAAAGGCAATCGAACTAAGAATGTTCAGACTTGGGTTAATGGAGTAGCAGGACTCGATATTTTCGAGCGTGGTAGAATATTTGCCTGTGATGTGGCGTCATCATCCTTGATTGGTTATGATGTGTTAAGTTCGCCGGTGTTATGGTTTCCTTCAATTCGCCTTAGGGCAGAGTATTATAAATTGTGCTAGGAAAGCAGTTGTCTGAGGTCGCACTGTACAGTGGTTCAAGATCGAATCAGCATTCCTGGTATTGATGGCTCGAGAAAGATGATTTTCGGAAAGGTTTAATGTTGGTAGAGATCTATCGGTTCAAGTGCTACAGAGGTAGATTTTGATTTAAGGCAACAACTGGTAGCGAAGGATGAGGAAGGACAAGTGGGAGGTGCCTTACGGTGGATAAGCTCATACAAGGCCAAGTGTGAGAAACAGGAGTTGGGTAGTTACTTAAAGAAGTAAGTTTGACCAAAGTGGGAGAGTGGCAGAGTAGCATGTGGGTTATGTGATAGGATGACTACACTCCTTGAGCAAAGTTTANTCTTTGAGGCTTATGCCTTCGTTTCCTTCCCATTCAATCTTATGCGACATGAAGCGCTTGCTATCGACTGAGAATTAAGGAATTGTAATGATACTACAGATGTGGCGCGGGATGTTTCTCCCTGCGTAGTTGATTGGGCTATTGTCGTTGCCTTGTGGAAGGATATTCTATCATTTCAGCTCAGTGGTTGTACTTCTGAGAGCTTTGAGGCTAAGCACAGGTTGATATGATGCTCATGAGTTGTTATCGCGCAGTATTGATGTGATGGTAGGATGCTTGCCTATTTCTCGGGGCAGTGAATGACATGAAAGGAGGTTTACTCAGTGCATGATTCAGAGATTCGATAATTTACTTCCGAGGAAGGAAAGGCAATCGAACTAAGAATGTTCAGACTTGGGTTAATGGAGTAGCAGGACTCGATATTTTCGAGCGTGGTAGAATATTTGCCTGTGATGTGGCGTCATCATCCTTGATTGGTTATGATGTGTTAAGTTCGCCGGTGTTATGGTTTCCTTCAATTCGCCTTAGGGCAGA
>AWOL01S0131402.1:511-24385 GCA_000715115.1 Nicotiana otophora
ACACCGAGCTCGAGTCGGTATCGAGCTCACAGACAAAAAGTTATTACAACCGCACCAAAGGAGAGAATCTTGGCGGGAATTAAGGAGGAGACACAGCATCATGGGTCCTCCACTAGTAATATTATTCTGTTATGTTGTTATAGATAAAGTAGTGATCCTTGGCTATAAAAGGCAAGATAGATTGTAATAGAAGGCATCTTCTCTGAGATTAAGAATTCATTGTATTTATCTTTCTAAGCTCACTAAATATCTTTGTTCATCTTTTTCTATTTTGCATCATAAATACGTGTATTGTTATCTTCAGGTCAAAGGAATCTACTTACCCTTAGAACCATACATAAATTCAACGTTATCCGATTTTTCGGGTAAACAGCGGTTTTTTGGTGAAAAGTTTCCTTTCACTCACAAAACTTCTAATTGTTTTTCAAATAAAATACATGTCGAAATACAATTTTAATTTCAAAAAATATTTTTCAACATCACTTTAAAAATTTATTTTAAAAATTATAATCAAATCTATGTCCAAAAGCCAAGTAAGAAAAGATCTTTTCAAAGGAAATTTCCAAAGCCACAAGTTTCAAACGTGGAGGGGAACAAACGTTGGAAAAAAGAAAAGTAGAAAACAGACAAGGACGTCGCACACGCTTATGGATATATGCATCTGTGACCTAAAAAGGCAACTACCCCTCGTGACAATTAAACATTGCTTGCTTAGATCTTAGTGTTTGACTATTTGTTTGCCCACGTTTCTTTTATATTAAACAAATAGAGTTATACGCAATGGCGGATCTACATTATTACTTATGTGCAGGGACACTCAAGCTCATGTGACGCAAGGGGTGTAAAATGGGTGGATCGGATATTGATGGATAAAATATAGATAATATAAAAAACGAATAAATTATTTGACCCGATTTATATTTAATACGGATAAAAAATAGGATAACCGACGGATAATATGGATAATCATATGGATAATCATATTATCCGTGGCTTCTTGAATATGATCACTTTTAGGAGAATTCTTAGTCTCCCAAACTTGAGGAACCCTCAATTTGAGGCTTTACAAATGTAAAAATTAAACACATTAGTTATCCATTGGTTATCTATTTTCTAAGTGGATAATATAGTTCGTATCCATATTTGACCCATTTTTAAAAAATTCATTATCCAATCCATTTTTAATGGATAATATGAGTAGATAACTGTTTTCTTTTAATTATTTTGACACTACTACGTGTAGCCTAAAGCCAAAGTTTAATGTGAGGCCTAATTTTTTAAAAAAAAGTTATAATATATATTTTTGTTGAAGTCTACTTTTCTAATGATCTCAATCTTTTACCACTAGATAAAAAACAAAAAATATTTTCATATACTTCACATTATTCAAATCTATTTTGAAGTTAAAAAAATGGTCTAATCTAATATGTATAGGAAGTAATAACTCTAAAGGATTCTTGAGACTTTTCGATTTCATCATTAACATTCTCTCAAATTGTTTCTTTTTATAAATTACACATTTATTACGAAATTTAAGTTCTGTATTCATCTTAAATGCAATTTTCTTTGCTGAAATCATAGCAGCCGTAAGTCATTTTTCTCTATTATTTCTTTCAAAGTCTACATTTATACTAAACAAAAAATTTAAATACTTATTAACCAATTATTTCTAAAAAATAGGTCCCCAAATTTGGGGGCCTTAGGCATAAGGTTAGAGCTGCCCTGCTTATGCGACCCATACCTTATATATGTATGAAAATAATTATTAAATATTTTATAAATGTTTGATTATTAACTCAATTCTCATTGTATATCAATCTTGCCAACGCTATAGAAACACATAAATTTTAAATTCTGAATTCGCCTAAGTCATGTGTTAATATTGATAAGAAATTTTGCATAATTAGATCACTTGTAAGATAATTATTAATAATATTTATATTAAGCATAATAGATAATCCGACAAAAACAAATAATTAACGTATTAACAGAACATTGATTGCGTAAACAATATTTCATATACTATCACGGTTAATACTTAGGTCCACAAAGTATATATATTGTCTTTAGCTCTTAACTCCTAGCTTTAATCTTTGCTCATGCATGCACACATCAGATTATCAATTTATTAAATAGTTCAAGTGGATCTATGGATGGCATGACGAACTTACCGCCGCTATTGAAGGAGCAACTACCATTATTATACGAGGTTAAATTATTGAAATATTGTTATGAAATACGTATTTATGTGGATGTCCACTAATCAAATATAACTTTCACTATTCCTTTTCGTTATGTAGATAACCCTCACTATTTTTTACCATTATAATTGTAACTTTCACACCTGCATAACATTCTCATGATCTTCTTTCATGATTTCAAATGTTTAATACCATATTTAAAGTAACCTTATTGTAAGCCTCTATGTAACCCTATAAATAGAGGTATTTGGGATCATGTACTATACAATTGAATATATGAAAGGAATAAGATAGTTCTCTTTTTCTAACTACATCTATTGTCTATTTTATTGCTTCATATTGTTACATTGAGCTTAGTTTCTTAATACGTTATCATTACGAATTGCTCATTTCATGATCTTCTACGTCAAGATGATGTGGTAGGTGTTCTTTAACTTAGACTCCGGTCATACCACTTTGGCGGGCAGGTAACTTTATTCTTAATGGTAAGAGTTTATACATTAATACTAGTACAAAAGATATCTAGCTTTATGTTCTTTAATCCAAAGAAATTAGACCTCATATGAAGTTTTTATGGGTAAAGTTTTACTCCTATCAGTAAGGAACATAATTGTCTCCTAAACCAAAATCAAAGTTTTAGTGAAAATCTTAGAAGCTATAAGTTTATGTTTAGTAATTTTGGTGCCACTACTTATTTGGAGTTTTTCTTTTCCTTCATACTAATCTCTAATACATGGCATACAGTCATATCATTACAATGATTTTGTAATGAACAAAACGCACGAATTTGCTTTTTACCGATTATGCTATATTTGGTTTTAGGCTGTTGGCTATATGTATTTTATGTGTAATTGATATACCCAAGTTTGTTAAGAGGAAAAGGGCGTTCGATTCCCATTAGCGGAGGATAAGACATCAGGTTTGAGTTCTGGTACACCGTGATGATAATAGTTGGGTTCGTGTCCCAATTAGTTATAGCCAAACATACTTTATATGAGTAAGGTATTGGGTTTGAGTCCACCATATTGAGAGAAAAAGCTCAAAATAGTCTGGTACCTTTGGACTTGGACTCAAAGTAATCCTATTTCTTTCGGGTGGAGCATTAATAGTCCACATATTTGGAGAAAGTGGTGCATTTTAGGTCTCAAACCTAACCACCGTTAGTCTTCTAACGGAATAAAAGTTCTCACGTGCGCCTTATATATTTCCCTCCAAACTCAAACTCTTGTTGCTGAAACATCCTTTGGGCTTCTCCTCTTGAAACAATCAGACTGCAAATAAGTTTCTCTCTTCTTTGTTTCTTATCTTCCAAAAAACCCTAGAACACCGTGGAAGCAATAATGTCCTTAAGGAGTTACAGTGGAAGAGAATCGGCTCCAATTTATGGTGAGTTTTTATTTACTTTTATCGAACCTCTTCCCACAAAATAATTCTATACAATAAGCATGTTTCTGAATATGTAAAAACAACCCTTTGTTAAGAAAAAACACCTTTGCAGCTTTGTTATTGTTTTAAAAAAAATATATGACTTGAATCCACGGCCTAAAATCTAGATGTTTTCTATATGTACTATTGTTAAAGTCTTATTGAATATGTATTATTTTTGTTAAATATCACAAGATATTTTTTGTGATTTCAGAAGCGATAACCGAGGCATCATTTGTCAGCATCAAAATATACCATGGAGGAATTATGAAAAGTATGCCAGAAAAATATTATGTTGGGGGCAACATCGACTATATTGATTATGTTAACGTGGAAAAAATGAACCTTGATGAATTCAGGAACATGGCAGCAATTTGTAGATATTCAAAGGATTCAATAACTTTTTAGCATAGGTATGGAAGATCCGGTAATAGATGGAGGTTGGTATCTATAGATAATGAAGCATATGCAGTTGGCAGAAACATCCCGAATGACAATGTGATTGAGATTTACTTCGAACACTTGGACTCATATTTCAGTATAGAAAATATGAATTCGGTATATAAATCAAATGCTAGAGATAATAACAAACATCAATTTGTGCAGGAAAATTCATCTAGTGATGATTTTAGTGACTCCAAAGATAATTTTTCCGATGATCTACTTGTTGATAAACATGAACAAATTGCAGAAAGCATTATAGATGAAAGCGAGATTCTTAGTGTCGAAGTGAAGAGAAAGATGGCCGCTCCAGAAGGGGAATCTGACTGTATTGATTCTGTAGACACAAATAGTTTGCATAGCAATTTCGAGACTGAGGAATCTTATTTTCCTCACTTCAACCCACATACAGATGTAGATAAGCCAATTTTAGCTCTGAAAATTACTTTTGCAAGCAAGCAAGATTTTAAGAATGCAGTAGCTACTCATGAGATAAACAATGAAAAGTATATCAAGTGGAAGAAAAATGATAAAGAAAGAATGAAGGTTGTTTGTATACATTCGGAGTGCGAATAGGAAATCATGGCATATAAAATGCAAAAGGACACGACGCTTCAGATTAGGAAGTACAAACCTAAACATACTTGCAAGGAGTGGAATTATGAAAATAGAACAATAACATCATCCTTCATTGCAAGAAAATACCTCAAAGAAATTAAATCAAACAGGGGTTGGAGCTTAATTGAGTTCAGAGATTGGGTGAGTGTAGATCTACGAGCTAAAGTAACTTTATCTCAAGCCAAAAGAGCTAAGATAAAAGCTATTGCATTGATTGATGGTGATATTAAGGATCAATACAAAATGATGTGGGATTATTGAATTGAAATTGATAGGACAAATCCAGACAGTACAATTCACATGAAGTTTACTGATAATGAGGTACCAAATAAGCCATACAGATTTCAGAGAATATACATATGTTTTGCTGCTTGTAAGCAAGGTTACAAGGCTGGATATAGAAAGATAATAGGTGTGGACGGTTGTTGGTTGAAAGGTCCAATGTATGGGACACAATTATTATCTGCAGTCGGAATTGATGGTAATAATAACATATTTCCCATTGCCTACCCGATTGTTGAGAAAGAAAGTAGAGAGACATGGGTATGGTTTTTGAACCATTTGGCAGCTGATTTAGATATATATGAGAGTGGTTGGACCTTTATGTCTGACAAACAAAAAGGTCTTATTGAAGCTTTTAATGAAGTTTTACCATATGTTAGCCATAAATTTTGTGTGAGGCACCTTCATAACAATTTTAAGAGAGCTGATTTTAGTGGGTTCATATTAAAAAAAGTATTTTGGGCTGCTGTAAAGGCTGCTACTGTGGAATAACTTGATGCTTGCATGTTACAGATGACAGAGTTAGATACGAATTTTGTTGCTTGGCTCAATGACAAAGAACCTAGCGAATGGTCAAGGTCACATTTTTCTTCAGATGCCAAGTGTGCTATTTTATTAAATAACTTGTGTGAAATATTTAATAGCATGATCCTTGATGCCAGAGACAAGCCTATTTTGACACTTCTGGAGAAATTACGGTATCTGTTCATGGCTAGAATGCTAGCTAATATGGAGAAAGCGCAGAAATGGAGTTTGGGTGATGTTTGTCCAAATATTAAGGACATATAGCACAAAAATCAGATTGCAGCCGGTGAATATATTCCTCAAAAATCAAATCAGTAGAATTATGAAATTATAGGAGCTATTATTCGTGACAATTGGGCAGTTGATTTGGAGAATCGAACATGCAGCTGTAGAAAATGGAGTATCATGGGAATTCTTTGCAAGCATGCTATTGCGGAAATTTGGGCTAAGAAGGATGACATTCTTGACTATGTGGATGACTGCTACAAGGTAGAAACGTACAGAAGAATTTATGAATATGCAATTTTTCCAATAAATAGGCCACAAATGTGGACTAAATCAACTAAAATTCCTCCTTGGCCTCCAAGAATAGTAAGAAAGAATAAGAGAGGAAGAAAACAAAAAGTGAGAAGAAAGGAAGTTTATGAGGTTGGAGCAAGTCGAACAAGGATGAAAAGGAAGCAATAGTCTCTAGACTGTAGTATATGCAACGAGCCTGGCCACAACAAAAGAACTTGCAAATATAATGTTGTGCAACCAGAGATTACTTCAATCCGTAAAAAACTGCTTGTACTATCTCTGGAACTATATTATAATTAGGTATTTATTAAATAAACTTAAACTAACATAGAATATATGTATTCATGATTCAGATTAGGCGGGGGCAAGTTGAAATGCGACCAGAAGAAGTTGGACAAGAAGTAGCAGTTGAAATAGATTCTGGTTGGATATACTCTCAACAGACACAACAAAATTAAATGGATTGCTGGTAAATTAGCTTTTTCTAGTGCTAATATGTGTTTAATGTATTTGGTAGCTTATTCTTATTTCAAGTGCTTATCTGTGCATTTTTCAGGTTTTGCTATCAGCTTCTTTGGTGCTGCTATTGTGTTGCTTTCCGATATTTGGTGAATGGCGATGTAGAACTGCTAATGAATTGTAGTTTCATATGGTACTATTCTAGTGTATTTTCAAGTGCTCGTGTTTCAAATGACGTTGTTACTGTTCTACTTTTCTTTTTTGGTGTTGGGATGGTGCTACTGTACTGCGTTGTTTGAATTTTCTGCTATAGATAAAGTTTTCTTTGTTGTGATTGCCAAATATATTTCAGTGTTCAGGATATCATCACATATAAGGTGACTTCTTTTGAGTTAATTAAAATAGACTGTGAGTTGATTGAAATATTGTCAAGTTATTATACATAATAGTAGTACCTATTTGCTCCCAAGATTTAAAAAACTATATATTGTAAATACCCCTACAATGATATTGAGAAGATGCCGTCTATTTTGTTTTAAGATAGAGAGAGGAGTTTGTTTGGAAGGAAGGAAATATCGCGTGCATATTCTGATGTCTCTATCAGAAGGCTAACAGTGGTTAGGTTTGAGACTTAAAATGCACCACTTTCTCAAAATATGTGAATTATTAATGCTCCACCCGAAAGAAATAGGATTACTTTGACTCCAATTCCAAAGGTACCGGACAGTTTTGAGCTTTTTCTCACCATATTGATGATATAATGATGATTAAAGAAAAATAATATATTTTTCATGAAAAAGCATGAAGCCTTGTACCACTTGATTTGCTCCATTCTTGAAATGAATGTGATAGCGGTGCATAATAAATCTAAATGAAGACAAGTGGTTGACCAATGAACGTGGGCGTGTCAAAAACCAAAATAATAATAGTCATTGTTATGGTAATTGTAAAAAAGAGAACAATAATGGTTCTCAAAATATGTCACGACCCAAAATCCTACCACATGCGTCATGATAGCACTTAGTCTCTAAGATTAGGTAAGCCGATTATAATTATATTTTGAGCCATTTTTTAAAACATATAATTTAATGCATGTGTCGAAACCAAAAGCGGAAAACAAATATAACCACCTCCTAAGACTGGTAATACTAAGTCACGAACTCTAACTGAATACATATAATGATCTCAAAGATCAAATATACAATACTGTTCGAATAAGAGTCGACAGTACAATAAAATGGAAAGTCTCCAAAGGACTGCGACGACCAAGAAGCTCTACCTTGAATCCTTGCGATCAGCACACTAACTCTGCCTGAGTCTGATATCTACAATACCTGACTCTGCACAAAAATATGCAAAAGTGTAGTATGAGTACACCACAGTCGGTACCCAGTAAGTATCAAGATTAACCTCGGTGGAGTAGTGACGAGGTACAGTCAAGACACATACTAGTCAAATAACTTGTGCAATATAGCAATATACAATACTACTGGAAAATAACTATCAATGATAGCAACAAAATCAACCAGTGATATAAACAACAAGGAAACAAGAACACCATAATTATTGCCCAAATGAATAAAGAACACAAGTACAACCAATTAATCAAGTTCTTCAAATATAAATCTTTCACATATAATGCTTTCAAATAAATATCTTTCGAATATACTTCTTTCAAATAAATATCTTTTGAATATACTTCTTTCAAATAAATATCTTTCGAATATAATTCTTTCAAATATACTTCTTTTAAATAAATATCTTTCGAATATAATTGTTTCAAATAAAAGTCACTATGTGACACCTCATTTCATAATCATAAAACACGGGTCTCAGCCCACTTTCATATTTTTGAAACACGGGTCTCAACCCACTTTCATATTTACACGGCACCTCGTGCCCATATCTCTTTCTCAACCGCACGGACAACTCATGTGCCAAAATATCAATATATAAGATCCGCACGGATAAATCACGTGCCAATATCATAACCATTATATACCCACGACACCTCGTGCCTACATTTCATATCACAACTGCACAGACAGCTCACGTGACAATAACATAATCATTATATACGCACGGCACCTCGTGCCTACATTTCATATCACAACCGTACGGACAACTCACGTGTCAATAACATAATCCGTCCGGCAATAGCCACATGCTCAAAATTTAAACATACATCAGACTATTACCAAATTTACCGAATTAACAAAATAAGTTGCACAAGATATAAAAATAAACACAAGAAATATCACAACATCACATGAAAATCACCAGCACAATAACCCCACATCATCACATATCATCCCTGACAATAGTCACCCTTATCTATCATATAGTCACCCTTATCACTCCTATAATAGCCTTCCTTATCCCTCCGCCCTGACAATATCAATAGCCACCCTTATCACTCCTATAATAACCCCCCTTATCGCTCTGTTTAATAGACACCATTGTCACTCCACCCAGATAATATTCCAACACATGCATAATATCAATAGTGGAATGCCACCCTTATATGCCGCATAACAATAACCCAAATCACATAATAATTCACATAGAATATTATCTCAATAACACAACATAATCAACTCATATTTACAAATTGTCCATAATCTACAACCTTTCCAAAGGTGCAACGAAATCAATTAATTTCACAACAGATAGCCCACAGCTATGTATATCATATCACAAAAAACAACAACAAGGATGGAAAAGTAACTTAGCAAGAACAACACTTTCTTTAATCCATATTCTTGGTAATTAGATTAATACCTCTTTTTAAATTTAATTAATTAATTATTTGCAGATGAAAAATCCATAATGTAATTATTTCCAGGAAATGTCAACTCAACCAAAATACGGAATTTATATAAAAATCAAAGTGGCAATCACACCAAATTATCATATAAAATAAATTCGACAAACAAAGAATGAGGCATGACAAATAAAGATTAATAAGTGCCAACAATTTTCAATTTAATACATAAAAATGCCTAAGACTTTAAACCAATAAAATTTGCACATATAAGCCCGAGTACGTATTCGTCACCTCGCGTACACGACTTTCACATTTCACAAATGGCACATACGACTCAATGCCTAAGGGGTAATTCCCCCACTCAAGGTTAGCCAAGATACTTAGCTTTTTGAAGTTAGGGCGATATTCCAAAATAGTCTTCTTGCGTGAAATGACCTCCATACGGCTCAAATCTAGCCAAATTAATTGCATAACTTCATTAAAATTTCATCGTAAATAATTCCAGATAATATAACTTCGACTTAAATTTTACATTAAAAATTCAACCCGAAAGTCGACGCGGGGCCCGCATCTCAGAACCCTAGAGAATTTTCACAAAATCCGAACACTCATTCTGATACGAGTTCAACCATACCAATTTTTATCAAATTCCGATAACGAATCGACCTCAAAATTTTAAAATTCCGTTTTTGAAAGATTTTGTAAAAGTCCCAATTTCTTTCATTTGATTCACTAATAATTGATGAAAATAACATAGAATCACGAAATATAATCACTTTCGGATATATAACACTTACCCCAATCAAGCTTAAGAAATATTCCTCCAGAATCGCCCAAAACCGAGCTCCAAAAATCCAAAACGAAAAATGAAAAAATGACCAAGTTCGATGCTTATATTTCTGCCATGTTTCGCACCTGCGAGGTTGTTTTATTGCGTCTGCGGAGCCAATTTTTCGAGCCAAAATCTGCTCCTGCGGAAGTCCACTGACCAGAGGCCCTTGCACCTGCAGAGTTTGCTTCGCTTCTGCGCAATCGCAGAAGCAAGGACCAATTGAGCATCTGCGAAGCTTCTCGCTTCTGCGCTCCAGGTAGCGCATCTGCGATCACGCAGGTGCGGGAATTGCTTCGCACCTACGAACAAAACCTTGTTCCTTCCCCATCCGCTTCTGCGACCTTCATCACACTTCTGCGACCAACACTTCGCAGAAGCGGCTGCACCAGCAAACAAAATTTCCAACATTTCCTTTAGTCCAAAATTCGATCCGTTAACCACTCAGAATCTACCCGAGGCCCTCGGGGCCTTAACCAAAATACCAACACGTCCCAAAATACAATACAAACTTAGTAGAGTCCTCAAACAATGTCAAAAAATGTCGAAATTATGAATCACGCCTCGAATCGAATTATGAGTTTATGAACTTTCCAAATTCTAAAATTTGCGCCGAAACGTATGAAATCAATCCAGAATGACTTCAAATTTTGCACACAAGTCATAAATGAAATAATGCAGCTATTCCAATTTTCGGAATCTAAATCCAACCTTGTTATCAACAAATCAACCTTCGGCCAAACTTACCAATTGTTTTAAACTTTAACTTTTTCCATTTTTTGCCAAAATGCGCCAAATTGTCATACGGACTTCCAAATCCAAATCCGGACATATGACTAAGTCCGAAATCGCCATACGAAGCTATTGAAATCATTAAAACTTCATTTCGGAGTTGTTTGCTCAAAAGTCAAACTCCGGTCAACTCTTTTCATTTAAGTTTCAAAAATAAAAATTGTTCTTTCGATTTAATTCTGAACCTTCTGAAACCAAACTCGACCACACACGCAAGTCATAATACATATTACAAAATTTTTCGGGACCTTAAGTCGCTGAATGGGACGTTAATTCTCTAAATAATAAGTCGGGTCGTTACATTCTCCCCCTCTTAAATATACGTTCGTCCTCGAACGTGCCAAGAATCTTTCTGAGGTTATCAAATGGCTGAGTGTATTCTTATACACATACTCGTGGGTAATTCTACGTCACCGCAAATTAACATGGGTCCAACAATACCATCTCAGTTGAGATTATTTCTCTTATTTTCACTTACAAGCCTTAGAACTAAATTTTCCTACACTCCAAATATTTTAAAGGACTGATTTTTCACATCAACACATGGTATTAGTCACAACCAGCTATAGAAACTCGTGCCTACACTCGCACAGTACATTCACATAGCGTGACACATCATATATAGGACCATAATAATAACCCTGGCCCCAATAGCTTCCCATAATCAATTATAGCACCGACAATTAATATCACCTCAGTTTAAGCCTTGTTTCAAACTTTCACAATACTGACAACGATTTGAGGAATATGGAAACCTCGCAATTATTGACCCGAATTAACGAGTCACATTTAACGCCATATGGGCACACACCTCGTAGGCTAAAACACAATAAGCACAACATAACTATGACTAACATGCGCATATAAACACACAAAAGAATTATCAAACAAGCCCAGCAGGCATAACTCCATATCTATACTATAATGCAAAAAACAAACATTACAAGGGATAATTTAAAACATATGAATTTAACCACAAAAATATCATCTCGATATAACTTCGACCGTGGCACGTAGCCCGGTTTAAACATATCAATTCACATTAAAATGTGAGGATCCCATCCTCAGCTCTGAATTACAAGTATTATTCACATCGTGCCAACTGAAACTTTCCATTTCTTTTCTTTCTTCTTTTTAATAATTTCGTGAAATAATTTCACAACACAGAATGAACCCCCATACGGTAAGGCATATAATTCATAAAATTAAAATCAATAAAATTACATCAAAACCCACTGTAGTGAGTAACATATAGTCACCTTTAGCCTCACAACTCTTATTAGTGACCCAAAACAAACTGATAGACACGTCTATCGCCATAAAATCTCCCAACAGGGGTAAACACATAAGTATGTTACAGAATTACGAAACTCACCCATAAGTAGAGCATAATAGGAGGACTCGCCTCGATACTCAAAACCAAATCAAAATAAGGAACAATATTCCTTTATAACAAATTAGGATCGTACATGTAACGACATCATATGGGGTAACGGCCTCAACCATACCATAGCAATTATATCAACGGGCTGGGTCTCCCCTATAGGACGCCCTCTATCTGCCTGTCCTCCACCCTTAACTGGTTGTACATGTGGGGTAGTAACTGGAATAAAGCTTGTAGCCTGAGTGTTCTGATGAAATCCACCTCTCCCAAGTCTGGGACAATCTCTCATGATGTGCCTAGTATCACCACACTCATAACAACCCCTCTGCGGGTGCGGGTGCGGGTGCTCATAATGAGTCTGTGCCGGATAACTGAAATAACCACTATAAGAACCCCGTGTCAGTGGTGCACTAAAAGTATTAACTGGAGCACTACGCGTACTCTGAATTGCGGACTTGGCTGACCGACTGCCTGAGCCTTCGCCATAATGAGTTCTAGATATAGAGTAGAATCCACTGAATCCTCCAGAATTTTGAGACCTCTTGGCCTCCTTAGACTCCCTTTCCTCATTCCTAACACGTTCTAACATTTTGGCAATCTCTACTACTTGTTGATATGGAGTATCAGACTGCAATTCCCGAGCCATGCATATTTTAAGATCATAATCAAGCCCCTCAATGAATCTACGGAATCACTCTCTGATTGTAGGAACCAAAACAAGTGCATGACGGGCTAACTCACTGAACCGATGCCATATTCTGACACCGTCATGGTGCCCTGACACAATCGTTCAAACTCTGTGTGACACGCATCCCAGAGAGTCTGGGGAACAAACTCTTCCAAAAACATCTCTGAAAATTGAGCCTAGGTTGGTGGTGTTGCATCGGCTGGTCTACCCTCTTCATAAACCTGCCACCACTGATACNTCCCAAGTCTGGGACAATCTCTCATGATGTGCCTAGTATCACCACACTCATAACAACCCCTCTGCGGGTGCGGGTGCGGGTGCTCATAATGAGTCTGTGCCGGATAACTGAAATAACCACTATAAGAACCCCGTGTCAGTGGTGCACTAAAAGTATTAACTGGAGCACTACGCGTACTCTGAATTGCGGACTTGGCTGACCGACTGCCTGAGCCTTCGCCATGATGATTTCTAGATGCAGAGTAGAATCCACTGAATCCTCCAGAATAGCTGCATTATATCATTTATGACTTGTGTGAAAAATTTGAAGTCATTCTGGATTGATTTCATACGTTTCGGCGCAAATTTTAGAATTTGGAAAGTTCATAAACTCATAATTCGATTCGAGGCGTGATTCGTAATTTCGACATTGTTTGACATTGTTTGAGGACTCTACTAAGTTTGTATTGTATTTTGGGATGTGTTGGTATTTTGGTTAAGGCCCCGAGGCCTCGGGTAGATTCTGAGTGGTTAACGGATCGAATTTTGGACTAAAGGAAATGTTGGAAATTTTGTTTGCTGGTGCAGCCGCTTCTGTGAAGTCTTGGTCGCAGAAGTGTGATGAAGGTCGTAGAAGCGGATGGGGAAGGAACAAGGTTTTGTTCGTAGATGAGAAGCAATTCCCGCACCTGCGTGATCGCAGATGCGCTACCTGGAGCGCAGAAGCGAGAAGCTTCGTAGATGCTCAATTGGTCCTTGCTTCTACGATTGCGCAGAAGCGAAGCAAACTCTGCAGGTGCGAGGGCCTCTGGTCAGTGGACTTTCGCAGGAGCAGATTTTGGCTCGAAAAATTGGCTCCGCAGACGCGATAAAACAACCTCGCAGGTGCAAAACTTGGCAGAAACATAAGCATCAAACTTGGTCATTTTTTCATTTTTCGTTTTGGATTTTTGGAGCTCGGTTTTGGGTGATTCTGGAGGAATATTTCACAAGCTTGATTGGGGTAAGTGTTATATATCCGAAAGTGATTATATTTTGTGATTCTATGTTATTTTCATCAATTATTAGTGAATCAAATGAAAGAAATTGGGAGTTTTACAAAATCTTTCAAAAATGGAAATTTAAAATTTTGAGGTCGATTCGTTATCGGAATTTGATAAAAATTGGTGTGGTTGAACTCGTATCATATTGAGTGTTAGGATTTTGTGAAAATTCTCTAGGGTTCTGAGATGCGGGCCCCGCGTCGACTTTCGGGTTGAATTTTTAATATAAAATTTAAGTCGAAGTTATATTATCTGGAATTATTTCCGATGAAATTTTAATGAAGTTATGCAATTAATTTGGCTAGATTTGAGCCGTATGGAGGTCATTTCATGCAAGAAGTCTATTTTGGAATATCGCCCTAACTTCAAAAAGCTAAGTATCTTGGCTAACCTTGAGTGGGGGAATTACCCCTTAGGCATTGAGTCGTATGTGCCATTTGTGAAATGTAAAAGCCGTGTACGCGAGGTGACGAGTACGTACTCGGGCTTATATGTGCAAATGTTATTGGTTTAAAGTCTTAGGCATTTTTATGTATTAAATTGGAAATTGTTGGCACTTATTAATCCTTATTTGTCATGCCTCATTCTTTGTTTGTCGAATTTATTTTATATGATAATTTGGTGTGATTGCCACTTTGATTTTTATGTGAATTCCGTATTTTGGTTGAGTTGACATTTCCTGGAAATAATTACATTATGGATTTTTCATCTGCAAATAATTAATTAATTAAATTTAAAAAGAGGTATTAATCTAATTACCAAGAATATGGATTAAAGAAAGCGTTGTTCTTGCTAAGTTACTTTTCCATCCTTGTTGTTGTTTTTGTGATATGATATACATAGCTGTGGGCTATCTGTTGTGAAATTAATTGATTTCGTTGTACCTTTGGAAAGGTTGTAGATTATGGACAATTTGTAAATACGAGTTGATTATGTTGTGTTGTTGAGATAATATTCTGTGTGAATTATTATGTGATTTGGGTTATTATTATGCGACATATAAGGGTGGCATTCCACTATTGATATTATGCATGTGTTGGAATATTATCTGGGTGGAGTGACAATGGTGTCTATTAAACAGAGCGATAAGGGGGGTTATTATAGGAGTGATAAGGGTGGCTATTGATATTGTCAGGGCGGAGGGATAAGGAAGGCTATTATAGGAGTGATAAGGGTGACTATATGATAGATAAGGGTGACTATTGTCAGGGATGATATGTGATGATGTGGGGTTATTGTGCTGGTGATTTTCATGTGATGTTGTGATATTTCTTGTGTTTATTTTTATATCTTGTACAACTTATTTTGTTAATTCAATAAATTTGGTAATAGTCTGATATATGTTTAAATTTTGAGCATGTGGCTATTGCCGGGCGGATTATATTATTGACACGTGAGTTGTCCGTGCGGCTGTGATATGAAATGTAGGCATGAGGTACCGTGCGTATATAATGATTATGTTATTATCACGTGAGCTGTCTGTGCGGTTGTGATATGAAATGTAGGCACGAGGTGTCGTGGGTATATAATGGTTATGATATTGGCACGTGATTTATCCGTGCGGATCTTATCTATTGATATTTTGGCACGTGAGTTGTCCGTGCGGTTAAGAAAGAGATATGGGCACGAGGTGCCGTGTAAATATGAAAGTGGGTTGAGGCCCGTATTTCGAAAATATGAAAGTGGGCTGAGACCCGTGTTTTACGATTATGAAATGAGGTGTCACATAGTGACTTTTATTTGAAATAATTATATTCGAAAGATATTTATTTAAAAGAAGTATATTTGAAAGAATTATATTCGAAAGATATTTATTTGAAAGAAGTATATTCAAAAGATATTTATTTGAAAGAAGTATATTCGAAAGATATTTATTTGAAAGAATTATATGTGAAAGATTTATATTTGAAGAACTTGATTAATTGGTTGTACTTGTGTTCCTTATTCATTTGAGCAATAATTATGGTGTTCTTGTTTCCTTGTTGTTTATATCACTGGTTGATTTTGTTGCTATCATTGCTAGTTATTTTCCAGTAGTATTGTATACTGCTATATTGCACAAGTTATTTGACTAGTGTGTGTCTTAACTGTACCTTGTCACTACTCCACCGAGGTTAATCTTGATACTTACTGGGTACCGACTGTGGTGCACTCATACTACACTTCTGTATATTTTTGTGCAGAGCCAGGTATTGTAGATATCAGACTCAGGCAGAGTTAGTGTGCTGATCGCAAGGATTCAAGGTAGAGCTTCTTGGTCGTCGCAGTACTTTGGAGACTTTCCATTTTATTGTATTGTCGACTCTTATGCGAACAGTATTGTATATTTGATCTTTGAGATCATTATATGCATTCAGTTAGAGTTCGTGACTTAGTATTACCAGTCTTAGGAGGTGGTTATATTGTTTTCCGCTTTTGGTTTCGACACATGTATTAAATTATATGTTTAAAAAAATGGCTCAAAATATAATTGTAATCGGCTTACTTAATCTTAGAGACTGAGTGCTATCACGACGCATGTGGTAGGATTTTGGGTCGTGACATATTTTGAAAATCATTATTGTTCTCTTTTTTACAATTACCATAACAATGACTATTATTATTTTGGTTTTTGACACGCCCACGTTCATTGGTCAACCACTTGTCTTCATTTAGATTTATTATGCACCGCTATCACATTCATTTCAAGAATGGAGCAAATCAAGTGGGACAAGGTTTCATGCTTTTTCATGAAAAATATATTATTTTTCTTTAATCATTATTATATCATCAATATGGTGAGAAAAAGCTCAAAACTGTCCGGTACCTTTGGAATTGGACTCAAAGTAATCCTATTTCTTTCGGGTGGAGCATTAATAGTCCACATATTTTGAGAAAGTGGTGCATTTTAAGTCTCAAACCTAACCACTGTTAGTCTTCTGACAGAGACATCAGAATATGCACGCGATATTTCCTTCCAAACAAACAAACCCCTCTCTCTATCTTAAAACAAAATAGACGGCATCTTCTCAGTATCATTGTAGGGGTATTTACAATATATAGTTTTTTAAATCTTGGGAGCAAATAGGTACTACTATTATGTATAATAACTTGACAACATTTCAATCAACTCACAGTCCATTTTAATTAACTAAAAACAAGTCACCTTATATGTGATAATATCCTAAACACTGAAATGTTTTTGGCAATCACAACAAAGAAAACTTTATCTATAGTAGAAAATTCAAACAATGCAGCACAGTAGCACCATCCCAACACCAAAAAAGAAAAACAGAACAATAACAACGTCATTTGAAACACGAGCACTTGAAAATGCACCAGAATAGTACCATATGAAACTACAATTCATTAGCAGTTCTACATCGCCATTCACCAAATATCGGAAAGCAACACAATAGCAGCACCAAAGAAGCTGATAGCAAAACCTGAAAAATGCACAGATAAACACTTGAAATAAGGATAAGCTACCATTAACATTAAACACATATTAGCACTAAAAAAAGCTAATTTACCAGCAATCCATTTAATTTTGTTGTGTCTGTTGAGAGTATATCCAACCAGAATCTATTTCAACTGCTACTTCTTGTCCAACTTCTTCTGGTCGCATTTCAACTTGCCCCCGCCTAATCTAAACCATGAATACATATATTCTATGTTAGTTTAAGTTTATTTAATAAATACCTAATTATAATATAGTTTCAGAGATAGTACAGGCAGTTTTTCACGGATTGAAGTAATCTCTGGTTGCACAACATTATATTTGCATGTTCTTTTGTTGTGGCCAGGCTTGTTGCATATACTACAGTCTAGAGACTATTGCTTCCTTTTCATCGTTGTTCGACTTGCTCCAACCTCATCAACTTCCTTTCTTCTCACTTTTTATTTTCTTCCTCTCTTATTCTTTCTTACCATTCTTGGAGGCCAAGGAGGAATTTTAGTTGATTTAGTCTACATTTGTGGCCTATTTATTGGAAGAATTGCATATTCATAAATTCTTCTGTACGTTTCTACCTTGTAGCAGTCATCCACATAGTCAAGAATGTCATCCTTCTTAGCCCAAATTACCGCAATAGCATGCTTGCAAGGAATTCCCATGATACTCCATTTTCTACACCTGCATGTTCGATTCTCCAAATCAACTGCCCAATTGTCACGAATGGTAGCTCCTATAATCTCATAATTCCACTGATTTGATTTTCGAGGAATATATTCACCGGCTGCAATCTGATTTTTGTGCTATATGTCCTTAATATTTGGACAAACATCACCCAAACTCTATTTCTGCGCTTGCTCCATATTAGCTAGCATTCTAGCCATGAACAGATACCATAATTTCTCCAGAAGTGTCAAAATAGGCTTGTCTCTGGCATCAAGGATCATGCTATTAAATATTTCACACAAGTTATTTAATAAAATAGCACACTTGGCATCTGAAGAAAAATGTGAACTTGACCATTCACTAGGTTCTTTGTCATTGAGACAAGCAACAAAATTCGTATCTAACTCTGTCATCTGTAACATGCAAGCATCAAGTTCTTCCACAGTAGCAGCTTTTGCAGCAGTCCAAAATACTTTTTTTAATGTGAACCCACTAAAACCAGCTCTCTTAAAATTGTGATGAAGGTGCCTCACACAAAATTTATGGCTAACATGTGGTAAAACTTCATTAAAAGCTTCAATAAGACCTTTTTGTTTGTCAGACATAAATGTCCAACCACTCTCATCTATATCTAAATCAGCTGCCAAATGGTTCAAAAACCATACTCATGTCTCTCTACTTTCTTTCTCAACAATCGGGTAGGCAATGGGAAATATGTTATTATTACCATCAATTCCGACTGCAGATAACAATTGTGTCCCATACATTGGACCTTTCAACCAACAACCGTCCACACCTATTATCTTTCTATATCCAGCCTTGTAACCTTGCTTACAAGCAGCAAAACATATGTATATTCTCTGAAATCTGTAGAGCTTGTTTGGTACCTCATTATCAGTAAACTTCATGTGAATTGTACTGCCTGGATTTGTCCTATCAATTTCAATTCAATAATCCCACATCATTTTGTATTGATCCTTAATATCACCATCAATAAATGCAATAGCTTTTATCTTAGCTCTTTTGGCTTGAGATAAAGTTACTTTAGCTCGTAGATCTACACTCACCCAATCTCTGAACTCAAGTAAGCTCCAACCCCTGTTTGATTTAATTTCTTTGAGGTATTTTCTTGTAATGAAGGATGATGTTATTGTTCTATTTTTATAATTCCACTCCTTGCAAGTATGTTTAGGTTTGTACTTCCTAATATGAAGCGTCGTGTCCCTTTGTATTTTATATGCCATGATTTCTTATTCGCACTCTGAATGTATACAAACAACCTTCATTCTTTCTTTATCATTTTTCTTCCACTTGATATACTTTTCATTGTTTATCTCATGAGTAGCTACTGCATTCTTAAAATCTTGCTTGCTTGCAAAAGTAATTTCCAGAGCTAAAATTGGCTTATCTACATCTGTATGTGGGTTGAAGTGAGGAAAATTGGATTCCTCAGTCTCGAAATCGCTATGCAAACTATTTGTGTCTACTGAATCAATACAGTTAGATTCCCCTTCTGGAGCGGCCATGTTTCTCTTCACTTCGACACTAAGAATCTCGCTTTCATCTATAATGCTTTCTACAATTTGTTCATGTTTATCAACAAGTAGATCATCAGACAAATTATCTTTGGAGTCACTAAAATCATCACTAGATGAATTTTCCCGCACAAATTGATGTTTGTTATTATCTCTAGCATTTGATTTATATACCGAATCCATATTTTCTATACTAAAATATGAGTCCAAGTGTTCAAAGTAAATCTCAATCACATTGTCATTCGGGATGTTTCTGCCAACTGCATATGCTTTATTATCTGTAGATACCAACCTCCATCTATTACCGGATCTTCCATACCTATGCTAAAAAGTTATGGAATCCTTTGAATATCTACAAATTGCTGCCATGTTCCTGAATTCATCAAGGTTCATTTTTTCCACGTTAACATAATCAATATAGTCGATGTTGCCCCCAACATAATATTTTTCTGTCATACGTTTTATAATTCCTCCATGGTATATTTTGATGCTGACAAATGATGCCTCGGTTATTGCTTCTGAAATCACAAAAAATATATTGTGATATTTAACAAAAATAATACATATTCAATAAGACTTTAACAATACTACATATAGAAAACATCTAGATTTTAGTCCGTGGATTCAAGTCATATATTTTTTTTAAAACAATAACAAAGCTGCAAAAGTGTTTTTTCTTAACAAAGGGTTGTCTTTACATATTCAGAAACATGCTTATTGTATAGAATTATTTTGTGGGAAGGGGTTCGATAAAAGTAAATAAAAACTCACCATAAATTGGAGCCGATTCTCTTCCACTATAACACCTTAAAGACATTATTGCTTTCACGGTGTTCTAGGGTTTTTTGGAAGATAAGAAACAAAGAAGAGAGAAACTTATTTGCAGTCTGATTGTTTCAAGAGGAGAAGCCCAAAGGATATTTCAGCAACAAGAGTTTGAGTTTGGAGGGAAACATATAAGGCGCACGTGAGAACTTTTGTTCCGTTAGAAGACTAACGGTGGTTAGGTTTGAGACCTAAAATGCACCACTTTCTCCAAATATGTGGACTATTAATGCTCCACCCGAAAGAAATAGGATTACTTTGAGTCCAAGTCCAAAGGTACCAGATTATTTTGAGCTTTTTCTCTCAATATGGTGGACTCAAACCCAATACCTTACTCATATAAAGTATGTTTGGCTATAACTAATTGGGACACGAACCCAACTATTATCATCACGGTGCACCAGAACTCAAACCTGATGTCTTATCCTCCGCTAATGGGAACCGAACGCCCTTTTCCTCTTAACAAACTTGGGTATATCAATTACACATAAAATACATATACCCAACAGCCTAAAACCAAATATAGCAGAATCAGTAAAAAGCAAATTCGTGCGTTGTGTTCATTACAAAATCATTGTAATGATATGACTGTATGCCATGTATTAGAGATTAGTATGAAGGAAAAGAAAAACTCCAAATAAGTAGTGGCACCAAAATTACTAAACAGAAACTTATAGCTTCTAAGATTTTCACTAAAACTTTGATTTTGGTTTAGGAGACAATTATGTTCCTTACTGATAGGAGTAAAACTTTACCCATAAAAACTTCATAAGAGGTCTAATTTCTTTGGATTAAAGAACATAAAGCTAGATATCTTTTGTACTAGTATTAATGTATAAACTCTTACCATTAAGAATAAAGTTACCTGCCCGCCAAAGTGGTATGACCAGAGTCTAAGTTAAATAACACCTAGCACATCATCTTGACGTAGAAGATCATGAAATGAGCAATTCGTAATGATAACGTATTAAGAAACTAAGCTCAATGTAACAATATGAAGCAATAAAATAGACAATAGATGTAGTTAGAAAAAGAGAACTATCTTATTTCTTTCATATATTCAAGTGTAAAGTACATGATCCCAAATATCTCTATTTATAGGGTTACATAGAGGCTTACAATAAGGTTACTTTAAATATGGTATTAAACATTTGAAATCATGAAAGAAGATCATGAGAATGTTATGCAGGTGTGAAAGTTACAATTATAATGGTAAAAAATAGTGAGGGTTATCTACATAACGAAAAGGAATAGTGAAAGTTATATTTGATTAGTGGACATCCACATAAATACGTATTTCATAACAATATTTCAATAATTTAACCTCGTATAATAATGGTAGTTGCTCCTTCAATAGCGGCGGTAAGTTCGTCATGCCATCCATAGATCCACTTGAACTATTTAATAAATTGATAATCTGATGTGTGCATGCATGAGCAAAGATTAAAGCTAGGAGTTAAGAGCTAAAGACAATATATATACTTTGTGGACCTAAGTATTAACCGTGATAGTATATGAAATATTGTTTACGCAATCAATGTTCTGTTAATACGTTAATTATTTGTTTTTGTCGGATTATCTATTATGCTTAATATAAATATTATTAATAATTATCTTACAAGTGATCTAATTATGCAAAATTTCTTATCAATATTAACACATGACTTAGGCGAATTCAGAATTTAAAATTTATGTGTTTCTATAGCGTTGGCAAGATTGATATACAATGAGAATTGAGTTAATAATCAAACATTTATAAAATATTTAATAATTATTTTCATACATATATAAGGTATGGGTCGCATAAGCAGGGCCAGCTCTAACCTTATGCCTAAGGCCCCAAAATTTGGGGACCTATTTTTTAGAAATAATTGGTTAATAAGTATTTAATTTTTTTGTTTAGTATAAATGTAGACTTTGAAAGAAATAATAGAGAAAAATGACTTACATCTGCTATGATTTCAGCAAAGAAAATTACATTTAAGATGAATACAGAACTTAAATTTCGTAATAAATGTGTAATTTATAAAAAGAAACAATTTGAGAGAATGTTAGTGATGAAATCGAAAAGTCTCTTCAAGAATCCTTTAGAGTTATTACTTCCTATACATATTAGATTAGGCCATTTTTTTAACTTCAAAATAGATTTGAATAATGTGAAGTATATGAAAATATTTTTTGTTTTTTATCTAGTGGTAAAAGATTGAGATCAATAGAAAAGTAGACTTCAACAAAAATATATATTATAACTTTTTTAAAAAAAATTAGGCCTCACATTAAACTTTGGCTTTAGGCTACACGTAGTAGTGTCAAAATAATTAAAAGAAAACAGTTATCTATTCATATTATCCATTAAAAATGGATTGGATAATGAATTTTTTAAAAATGGGTCAAATATGGATACGAACTATATTATCCACTTAGAAAATAGATAACCAATGGATAACTAATGTGTTTAATTTTTACATTTGTAAAGTCTCAAATTGAGGGTTCCTCAAGTTTGGGAAACTAAGAATTCTCCTAAAAGTGATCATATTCAAGAAGTCACGGATAATATGATTATCCATATGATATCCATATTATCCATCGGTTATCCTATTTTTTATCCGTATTAAATATAAATCGGGTCAAATAATTTATTCGTTTTTTATATTATCTATATTTTATCCATCAATATCCGATCCACCCATTTTACACCCCTTGCGTCACATGAGCTTGAGTGTCCCTGCACATAAGTAATAATGTAGATCCGCCATTGCGTATAACTCTATTTGTTTAATATAAAAGAAACGTGGGCAAACAAATAGTCAAACACTAAGATCTAAGCAAGCAATGTTTAATTGTCACGAGGGGTAGTTGCCTTTTTAGGTCACAGATGCATATATCCATAAGCGTGTGCGACGTCCTTGTCTGTTTTCTACTTTTCTTTTTTCCAACGTTTGTTCCCCTCCACGTTTGAAACTTGTGGCTTTGGAAATTTCCTTTGAAAAGATCTTTTCTTACTTAGCTCTTGGACATAGATTTGATTTTAATTTTTAAAATAAATTTTTAAAGTGATGTTGAAAAATATTTTTTGAAATTAAAATTATATTTCGATATGCATTTTATTTGAAAAACAATTAGAAGTTTTGTGAGTGAAAGAAAACTTTTCACCCAAAAATCGTTGTTTACCCGAAAAATCGGATAACGTTGAATTTATGTATGGTTCTAAGGGTAAGTAGATTCC